>JAEUCK010001814.1:85000-105040 GCA_017311455.1 Otocyon megalotis megalotis | reverse complement strand
TAACCCTAACCCTAACCCTAACCCTAACACTAACACTAATCCTAACTTCTACCGTACCCCTAACCCTAACCATAAACCTAACCCTAACCTGTACCGTAAACCTAACCCTTAACGCTAACTTGTACCATAACCCTAAACCTAACCCTATCCCTAACCTTAACGCTAAACTATACCATAAACCTAACGCTATACCTAACCGTAACCATAACTTATACTGTATCCCTAAACCTAACCCTAACCCTAACTCTAACCTGTACCATAACCCTACCACTAACCCTAAACCTAACCTGTACTGTAACCCTAACCCTAACCCTAACTGTAACCCTAACTTGTATTATAACCATAACACTAACCCTAAACCTACCGTGTACTGTAACCATAAAACTAAACCTAACCATAACCTGTACCATAACCAGAACCCAAACCCTAACCATAACCATAACCCTAACCTATACCGTAACCCTAACCCTAAACCTTACCGTAAACCTAAGTTGTTCTATTACCCTAACCCTAACCCTAACCTGTACCGTAACCCTAAACCTAACACTACCCCTACCGTAACCCTAACCCTAACGTAACCATAACCTCTACCATAACCCAAAACCTAACCATAACCATAACCACAACCCTAACCTGTATGGTAACCCTAAGCCTAACCCTAACACTAACCTTAAGCCTAACCTCTACCGTAACCCTAACCCTTCCTCAAACCTAACCCTAACCTGTACCGTAACTCTAACCCTAACCCTAACCCTAACCCTAACATGTACCGTAACCATAACCCTAACCCTAACCTGTACCACAACCCTAACCCTAACCCTAAACTATACGGTAACCCTAACCCTAACCTATCCCTAACCCTAACCTTAACCCTAACCTCTACCGTAACCCTAACCCTACCCCAAACCTAACCGTAAGCTGTACCGTAACTCTAACCCTAACCCTAACCCTAAACCTAACCCTAACATGTACCGTAACCATAACCCTAACCCTAACCTGTACCACAACCCTAACCCTAACCCTAAACTGTACGGTAACCCTAACCCTAACCCTAAACTGTACCGCAATCCTAACCCTAAGCGTAACCCTAACCCTAACCCTAACCCTAACACTACACTAACCCTAACTTCTACCGTACCCCTAACCCTAACCATAAACCTAACCCTAACCTGTACCGTAAACCTAACCCTTAACGCTAACTTGTACCATAACCCTAAACCTAACCCTATCCCTAACCTTAACGCTAAACTATACCATAAACCTAACGCTATACCTAACCGTAACCATAACTTATACTGTATCCCTAAACCTAACCCTAACCCTAACTCTAACCTGTACCATAACCCTACCACTAACCCTAAACCTAACCTGTACTGTAACCCTTACCCTAACCCTAACTGTAACCCTAACTTGTATTATAACCATAACACTAACCCTAAACCTACCGTGTACAGTAACCATAAAACTAACCCTAACCTGTACCATAACCCTAACCCAAACCCTAACCCTAACCATAACACTAACCTATACCGTAACCCTAAAGCTAAATCTAACCCTAACCCTAACGCTAACCTATACCGTAACCCTAACCCTAAACCTTACCGTAACGCTAAGTTGTTCCGTTACCGTAACCCTAACCATAATCCTAACCTGTACCGTAACCCTAACCCTAACCCTAACGTAACCACACCTCAAACATAACTCTAACCCTAACCCTAAACTTAACCATAACCATAACGGTAACCCTAAACCTAAACCTAAACCTAACCCTAACCCTAACCTTAACCCTAACCTCTACCGTAACCCTAACCCTACCCCAAACCTAACCCTAACGTGTACCATAACTCTAACCCTAACCCTAACCCTAACCCTAACCCTAAACTGTACGGTAACCCTAACCCTAATCCTAACCTGTACCGCAATCCTAACCCTAACCCTATTCCTAACCCTAAACCTAACTCTAACCTGTACCATAACCTAACACTAACCCTAAACCTAACCTGTACTGTAACCCTAACCCTAACCCTAACTGTAACCCTAAATTGTATTATAACCATAACACTAACCCTAAACCTACCGTGTACCGTAATCATAAACCTAACCCTAACCCTAACCTGTACCAGAACCAGAACCCAAACCCTAACCCTAACCATAACCTTAACCTATCCCGTAACCCTAAGGCTAACTCTAACCCTAACCCTAACGCTAACCTATACCGTAACCCTAACCCTAAACCTTACCGTAACCCTAAGTTGTTCCGTTACCCTAACCCTAATCCTAACCTGTACCGTAACCCTAAACCTAACGCTACCCCTACCATAAACCTAACACTAACGTAACCATTACCTCTAACGTAACCCTAACCATAACCATAACCATAACCATAACCCTAAACTGTATGGTAACCCTAATCCAAACCCTAACCCTAACCCTAAACTTAACCTAACCTCTACCGTAACCCTAACCCTACCCCAAACATAACCCTAACCTGTAAAGTAACTCTAACCCTAACCCTAACCCTAACCGTAACATGTACCGTAACCATAACCCTAACCCTAACCTGTACCACAACCCTAACCCTAACCCTAAACTGTATGGTAACCCTAACTCTAACCCTAACCTGTACTGCAATCCTAACCCTAACCCTAGCCCTTACCCTAACCCTAAATTCTACCGTACCCCTAACCCTAACCATACACCTAACCCTACCTGTACCATAAACCTAACCCTGAACGCTAACTTGTACCATAACCCTAAACCTAACCCTATCCCTAACCCTAACGCTAAACTATACCATAAACATAACGCTATACCTAACCGTAACCCTAACTTATTCTGTATCCCTAAACCTAACCCTAACCCTAACTCTAACCTGTACCGTAACCCTACCACTAACCCTAAACCTAACCTGTACTGTAACCCTAACCCTAACCCTAAGTGTAACCCTAACTTGTATTATAACCATAACACTAACCCTAAACCTACCGTGTACCGTAACCATAAACCTAACCCTAACCCTAACCTGTACCATAACCCTAACGCAAACCCTAACACTAACCATAACCCTAACCTATACCGAAACCATAAGGCTAACTCTAACCCTAACCCTAATGCTAACCTATACCGTAACCCTAACCCTAAACCTTACCGTAACCCTAAGTTGTTCGGTTACTCTAACCCTAACACTAACCCTAACCTGTACCGTAACGCTAAACGTAACGCTACCCCTACCGTAACTCTAACCCTAACGTAACCATAACCTCGAACGTAACCCTAACCCTAAACCTAACCATAAGAATAACCATAACCCTAAACTATATGGTAACCCTAACCTTAACCCTAACCCTAAACCTAACCCTAACCTTAACCCTAACCTCTACCGTAACCCTAAATCTAACCCTACCCCAAACCTAACCCTAACCTGTACCGTAACTCTAACCCTAACCCTAACCCTAACCCCAACCCTAACATGTACCGTAACCATAACCCTAACCCTAACCTGTACCACAACCCTAACCCTAACCCTAAACAGTACGGTAACCCTAACCCTAACCCTAACCTGTACCGAAATCCTAACCCTAACCCTAACCCTAACCGTAACTTCTACCGTACCCCTACCCCTAACCATAAACCTAACCCTAACCTGTACCGTAAACCTAACCCTTAACGCTAACTTGTAAAATAACCCTAAACCTAACCCTATCCCTAACCCTAACGCTAACCTATACCATAAACCTAACGCTATACCTAACTGCAACCCTAACTTATACTGTATCCCTAAACCTAACCCTAACCCTAACTCTAACCTGTACCATAACCCTAACACTAACCCTAAACCTAACCTGTACTGTAACCCTAACCCTAACCCTAACTGTAACCCGAACTTGTATTATAACCATAACACTAACTCTAAACCAACCGTGTACGTAACCATAAAACTAACCCTAACCCTAACCTGTACCATAACCAGAACCCAAACCCTAACCCTAACCATATCCCTAACCTATAACTTAACCGTAACCCTAAACCTTACCATAAACCTAAGTTGTTCCGTTACCCTAACCCTAACCCTAACCTCTACCGTAACCCTAAACCTAACACTACCCCTACCGTAACCCTAATCCTAACGTAACCATAACGTCTAACATAACCCTAACCCTAACCATAATCATAACTACAACCCTAACCTGTATGGTAACCCTAAGCCTAACCCTAACACTAACCTTAACCCTAACCTCTACCGTAACCCTAACCCTTCCTCAAACCTAACCCTAACCTGTACCGTAACTCTAACCCTAACCCTAACCCTAAACCTAACATGTACCGTAACCATAACCCTAACCCTAACCTGTACCACAACCCTAACCCTAACCCTAAACTATACGGTAACCCTAACCCTAACCCTAACCTGTTCCGCAATCCTAACCCTAACCCTAACGCTAACCCTGACCCTAACTTCTACCGTACCCCTAACCCTAACCATAAACCTAACCCTAACCTGTAACGTAAACCTAACCCTTAATGCTAACTTGTACCATAACCCTAAACCTAACCCTATCCCTATCGCTAACCTATACCATAAACCTAAGGCTATACCTAACTGTAACCCTAACTTATACTGTATCCCTAAACCTAACCCTAACCCTAACTCTAACCTGTAACGTAACCCTACGACTAACCCTAAAAATAACCTGTACTGTAACCCTAACCCTAACCCTAACTGTAACCCTAACTTGTATTATAACCATAACACTAACCCTAAACCTACCGCGTACCGTAATCATAAACCTAACCCTAACCCTAACCTGTACCATAACCAGAACCCAAAACCTAACCCTAACCATAACCTTAACCAATACCGTAACCCTAAAGCTAACTCTAACCCTAACCCTAACGCTAACTTATACCGTAACCCTAACCCTAAACCTTACCGTAACCCTAAGTTGTTCCGATACCCTAACCCTAACCCTAACCTGTACCGTAACCCTAAACCTAACGCTACCCCTACTGTAACCCTAACCCTAACGTAACCATAACCTCTAACGTAACCCTAACCCTAACCCTAACCATAAGCATAACCATAACCCTAACCTGTATGGTAACCCTAACCCTAACCCTACCCCAAACCTAACCCTAACCTGTACCGTAACCCTAACCCTAACCCTAACGTAACCACACCTCAAACATAACTCTAACCCTAACCCTAACCTTAACCATAACCATAACCCTAACCTGTATGGTAACCCTAACCCTAACCCTAAACCTAACCCTAACCCTAACCCTAACCTTAACCCTAACCTCTACCGTAACGCTAACCCTACCCCAAACCTAACCCTAACGTGTACCATAACTCTAACCCTAACCCTAACCCTAACCCTAACCCTAAACTGTACGGTAACCCTAACCCTAACCCTAACCTGTACCGCAATCCTAACCCTAACCCTATTCCTAACCCAAACCCTAACTTCTACCTTACCCCTAACCCTAACCATAAACCTAACCCTAACCTGTACCGTAAACCTAACCCTTAACGCTAACTTGTACCATAACCCTAAACCTAACCCTATCCCTAACCCTAACGCTAACCTATACCATAAACCTAACGCTATACCTAACCGTAACCCTAACTTATACTGTATCCCTAAAACTAACCCTAACCCTAACTCTAACCTGTACCATAACCCTACCACTAACCCTAAACCTAACCTGTACTGTAACCCTAACCCTAACCCTAACTGTAACCGGAACTTGTATTATAACCATAACACTAACCCTAAACCTACCGTGTACCGTAACCATAAAACTAACCCTAACCATAACCTGTACCATAACCAGAACCCAAACCCTAACCCTAACCATAACCCTAACCTATACCGTAACCCTAACCCTAAACCTTACCGTAAACCTAAGTTGTTCTGTTACCCTAACCCTAACCCTAACCTGTACCGTAACCCTAAACCTAACACTACCCCTACCGTAACCCTAACCCTAACGTAACCATAACCTCTACCATAACCCAAACCCTAACCATAACCATAACCACAACCCTAACCTGTATGGTAACCCTAACCCTAACCCTAACAGTAACCTTAACCCTAACCTCTACCGTAACCCTAACCCTTCCTCAAACCTAACCCTAACCTGTACAGTAACTCTAACCCTAACCCTAACCCTAACCCTAACATGTACCGTAACCATAACCGTAACCCTAACCTGTACCACAACCCTAACCCTAACCCTAAACTATACGGTAACCCTAACCCTAACCCTATCCCTAACCCTAACCTTAACCCTAACCTCTACCGTAACCCTAACCCTACCCCAAACCTAACCGTAAGCTGTACCGTAACTCTAACCCTAACCCTAACCCTAAACCTAACCCTAACATGTACCATAACCATAACCCTAAACCTAACCTGTACCACAACCCTAACCCTAACCCTAACCCTAACCATAACACTAACCTATACCGTAACCCTAAAGCTAAATCTAACCCTAACCCTAACGCTAACCTATACCGTAACCCTAACCCTAAACCTTACCGTAACGCTAAGTTGTTCCGTTACCATAACCCTAACCCTAATCCTAACCTGTACCTTAACCCTAACCCTAACCCTAACGTAACCACACCTCAAACATAACTCTAACCCTAACCCTAAACTTAACCATAACCATAACGGTAACCCTAAACCTAAACCTAAACCTAACCCTAACCCTAACCTTAACCCTAACCTCTACCGTAACCCTAACCCTACCCCAAACCTAACCCTAACGTGTACCATAACTCTAACCCTAACCCTAACCCTAAACCTAACCCTAACCCTAAACTGTACGGTAACCCTAACCCTAACCCTAACCTGTACTGCAATCCTAATCCTAACCCTATTCCTAACCCTAACCCTAACTCTAACCTGTACCATAACCCTAACACTAACCCTAAACCTAACCTGTACTGTAACCCTAACCCTAACTGTAACCCTAAATTGTATTATAACCATAACACTAACCCTAAACCTACCGTGTACCGTAATCATAAACCTAACCCTAACCCTAACCTGTACCATAACGAGAACCCAAACCCTAACCCTAACCATAACCTTAACCTATCCCGTAACCCTAAAGCTAACTCTAACCCTAACCCTAACGCTAACCTATACCGTAACCCTAACCCTAAACCTTACCGTAACCCTAAGTTGTTCCGTTACCCTAACCCTAATCCTAACCTGTACCGTAACCCTAAACCTAACGCTACCCCTACCGTAACCCTAACCCTAACGTAACCATAACCTCTAAAGTAACCCTAACCCTAACCCTAACCATAAGCATAACCATAACCCTAACCGGTATGGTAACCCTAACCCTAACCCTATCCCTAACCCTAACCTTAACCCTAACCTCTACCGTAACCCTAACCCTACCCCAAACCTAACCCTAACCTGTACCGTAACTCTAAACCTAACCCTAACCCTAACCCTAACATGTACCGTAACCATAAAACTAACCCTAACCCTAACCTGTACCATAACCAGAACCCAAACCCTAACCCTAACCATAACCCTAACCTATACCGTAAACCTAACCCTAAACCTTACCATAAACCTAAGTTTTTCCGTTACCCTAACCCTAACCCTAACCTGTACCGTAACCCTAAACCTAACACTACCCCTACCGTAACCCTAACCCTAACCTAACCATAACCTCTACCATAACCCAAACCCTAACAATAACCATAACCACAATCCTAACCTGTATGGTAACCTTAACCCTAACCCTAACACTAACCTTAACCCTAACCTCTACCGTAACCCTACCCTACCCCAAACCTAACCCTAACCTGTACCGTAACTCTAACCCTAACCCTAACGCTAACCCTAACATGTACCGTAACCATAACCCTAACCCTAACCTGTACCACAACCCTAACCCTAACCCTAAACTGTACGGTAACCCTAACCCTAACCCTAACCTGTACCGCAATCCTAACCCTAACACTAACCCTAACCCTAACCCTAACCCTAACTTCTACCGTACCCCTAACCCTAACCGTAAACCTAACCCTAACCTGTACTGTAAACCTAACCCTTAACGATAACTTGTACCATAACCCTAAACCTAACCCTATCCCTAACCTTAACGCTAACCTATACCATAAACCTAACGCTATACCTAACCGTAACCCTAACTTATACTGTATCCCTAAACCTAACCCTAACCCTAACTCTAACCTGTACCATAACCCTAACACTAACCCTAAACCTAACCTGTACTGTAACCCTAACCCTAACCCTAACTGTAACCCTAAATTGTATTATAACCATAACACTAACCCTAAACCTACCGTGTACCGTAATCATAAACCTAACCCTAACCCTAACCTGTACCATAACCAGAACCCAAACCCTAACCCTAACCATAACCTTAACCTATCCCGTAACCCTAAAGCTAACTCTAACCCTAAACATTAGCGCTAACCTATACCGTAACCCTAACCCTAAACCTTACCGTAACACTAAGTTGTTCCGTTACCCTAACCCTAATCCTAACCTGTACCGTAACCCTAAACCTAACGCTACCCCTACCGTAACCCTAACCCTAACGTAACCATAACCTCTAACGTAACCCTAACCCTAACCCTAACCATAAGCATAACCATAACCCTAACCTGTATGGTAACCCTAACCCTAACCCTATCCCTGACCCTAACCTTAACCCTAACCTCTACCGTAACCCTACCCTACCCCAAACCTAACCCTAACCTGTACCGTAACTCTAACCCTAACCCTAACCCTAACATGTACCGTAACCATAAAACTAACCTTAACCCTAACCTGTACCATAACCAGAACCCAAACCCTAACCCTAACCATAACCCTAACCTATACCGTAAACCTAACACTAAACCTTACCGTAAACCTAAGTTTTTCCGTTACCCTAACCCTAACCCTAACCTGTGCCGTAACCCTAAACCTAACACTACCCCTACCGTAACCCTAACCCTAACGTAACCATAACCTCTAAGATAACCCTAACCCTAACCATAACCATAACCACAACCCTAACCTGTATGGTAACCCTAACCCTAACCCTAACACTAACCTTAACCCTAACCTCTACCGTAACCCTAACCCTTCCTCAAACCTAACCCTAACCTGTACCGTAACTCTAACCCTAACCCTAACCCTAACCCTAACATGTACCGTAACCATAACCCTATCCCTAACCTGTACCACAACCCTAACCCTAACCCTAAACAATACGGTAACCCCTACCCTAACCCTAACGTGTACCGCAATCCTAACCCTAACCCTAACACTAACTTCTACCGTACCCCTAACCCTAACCATAAACCTAACCCTAACCTGTACCGTAAACCTAACCCTTAATGCTAACTTGTACCATAACCCTAAACCTAACCCTATCCCTATCCCTAAGGCTAACCTATACCATAAACCTAAGGCTATCCCTAACTGTAACCCTAAATTATACTGTATCCCTATACCTAAACCTAACCCTAACTCTAACCTGTACCGTAACCCTACCACTAACCCTAAACCTAACCTGTACTGTAACCCTAACCCTAACCCTAACTGTAACCCTAACTTGTATTATAACCATAACACTAACCCTAAACCTACCGTGTACCGTAATCATAAACCTAACCCTAACCCTAACCTGTACCATAACCAGAACCCAAACCCTAACCCTAACCATAACCTTAACCTATACCATAACCCTAAAGCTAACTCTAACCCTAACCCTAACGCTAACCTATACCGTAACCCTAACCCTAAACCTTACCGTAACCCTAAGTTGTTCCGTTACCCTAACCCTAACCCTAACCTGTACCGTAACCCTAAACCTAACGCTACCCCTACCGTAACCCTAACCCTAACGTAACCATAACCTCTAACGTAACCCTAACCCTAACCCTAACCCTTACCCTAACCATAAGCATAACCATAACCCTAACCTGTATGGTAACCCTAACCCTAACCCTATCCCTAACCCTAACCTTAACCCTAACCTCTACCGTAACCTTACCCTACCCCAAACCTAACCCTAACCTGTACCGTAACTCTAACCCTAACCCTAACCCTAAGCCTAACATGTACCGTAACCATAAACCTAACCCTAACCTGTACCACAAACCTAACCCTAACCCTAAACTGTACGGTAACCCTAACCCTAACCCTAACCTGTACCGCTATCCTAACCCTAACCCTAAACCTAACCCTAACCCTAACTTCTACCGTACCCCTAACCCTAACCATGAACCTAACCCTAACCTGTACTGTAAACCTAACCTTAACGCTAACTTGTACCATAACCCTAAACCTAACCCTATCCCTAACCATAACGCTAACCTATACCATAAACATAACGCTATACCTAACCGTAACCCTAACTTATACTGTATCCCTAAACCTAACCCTAACCCTAACTCTAACCTGTACCATAACCCTAACACTAACCCTAAACCTAACCTGTACTGTAAACCTAACCCTCACCCTAACTGTAACCCGAACTTGTATTATAAACATAACACTAACCCTAAATATACCGTGTACCGTAATCATAAACCTAACCCTAACCCTAACTTGTACCATAACCAGAACCCAAACCCTAACCCTAACCATAACCCTAACCTATACCGTAACCCTAAAGCTAACTCTAACCCTAACCCTAACGCTAACCTATACCGTAACCCTAACCCTAAACCTTACCGTAACCCTAAGTTGTTCGGTTACCCTAACCCTAACCCTAACCTGTACCGTAACCCTAAACCTAACGCTACCCCTGCGGTAACCCTAATCCTAACGTAACCATAACCTCTAACGTAACCCTAACCCTAACCCTAACCATAAGCATAACCATAACTCTAACCTGTATGGTAACCCTAACCCTAAACCTATCCCTAACCCTAACCTTAACACTAACCTCTACCGTAACCCTAACCCTACCCCAACCTAACCCTAACCTGTACCGTAACTCTAACCCTAACCCTAACCCTAACCCTAACCGTAACCCTAACATGTACCGTAACCATAAACCTAACCCTAACCTGTACCACAACCCTAACCTTAACCCTAAACTTTACGGTAACCCTAACCCTAACCCTAACCTGTACCGCAATCTTAACCCTAACCGTAACCCTAACCCTAACACTAACCCTAACTTCTACCGTACCCCTAACCCTAACCATAAACCTAACCCTAACCTGTACCGTAAACCTAACCCTTAACGCTAACTTGTACCATAACCCTAAACCTAACCCTATCCCTCACCTTAACGCTAACCTATACCATAAACCTAACGCTATACCTAACCGTAACCATAAATTATACTGTATCCCTAAACCTAACCCTAACCCTAACTCTAACCTGTACCATAACCCTACCACTAACCCTAAACCTAAACTGTACTGTAACCCTAACACGAACCCTAACTGTAACCCTAACTTGTATTATAACCATAGCACTAACCCTAAACCTACCGTGTACCGTAACCATAAAACTAACCCTAACCTGTACCATAACCCTAACCCAAACCCTAACCCTAACCATAACCCTAACCTATACCGTAACCCTAAAGCTAAATCTAACCCTAACCCTAACGCTAACCTATACCGTAACCCTAACCCTAAAACTTACCGTAACGCTTAGTTGTTCCGTTACCGTAACCCTAACCCATATCCTAACCTGTACCGTAACCCTAAACCTAACCCTACAGCGTACCGTAACCCTAACCCTAACACTAACGTAACCACACCTCAAACATAACCCTAACCCTAACCCTAACCTTAACCATAACCATAACCCTAACCTGTATGGTAACCCTAACACTAAACCTAACAATAACCCTAACCCTAACCTTAACCCTAACCTCTACCGTAACCCTAACCCTACCCCAAACCTAACCCTAACGTGTACCATAACGCTCACCCTAACCCTAACCCTAACCCTAAACTGTACGGTAACCCTAACCCTAACCCTAACCTGTACCGCAATCCTAACCCTAACCCTAACGCTAACCCTAACCCTAACACTAACACTAACCCTAACTTCTACCGTACCCCTAACCTGTACCGTAAACCTAACCCTAACCTGTACCGTAAACCTAACGCTTAACGCTAACTTGTACCATAACCCTAAACCTAACCCTATCCCTAACCCTAACGCTAACGTATACCATAAACCTAACGCTATACCTAACCGTAACCCTAACTTATACTGTATCCCTAAACCTAACCCTAACCCTAACTCTAACCTGTACCATAACCCTAACACTAACCCTAAACCTAACCTGTACTGTAACCCTAACCCTAACCCTAACTGTAACCCGAACTTTTATTATAACCATAACACTAACACTAAACCTACCGTGTACCGTAACCATAAAACTAACCCTAACCCTAACCTGTACCATAACCAGAACCCAAACCCTAACCCTAACGATAAACCTAACCTATACCGTAACCCTAACCCTAAAACTTACCGTAACCCTAAGTTGTTCCGTTACTCTAACCCTAACCCTAACCTGTACCGTAACCATAACCTAACGCTAATCCTACCGTATCCCTAACCCTAACGTAACCATAACCTCTAAAGTAACCCTAACCCTAACCCTAACCATAAGCATAACCATAACCCTAACCTGTACGGTAACCCTAACCCTAACCCTATCCCTAATCCTAACCTTAACCCTAACCTCTACCGTAACCCTAACCCTACCCCAAACCTAACCCTAACCTGTAACGTAACTCTAACCCTAACCCTAACCCTAACCCTATCCCTAACATGTACCGTAACCATAACCCTAACCCTAACATGTAACACAACCCTAACCCTAACCCTAAACTGTACGGTAACCCTAACCCTAACCCTAACCTGTACCGCAATCCTAACCCGAATCCTAACCCTAACCCTAACCCTAACTTCTACCGTACCCCTAACCCTAACCATAAACCTAACCCTAACCTGTACCGTAAACCTAACCCTTAACGCTAACTTGTACCATAACCCTAAACCTAACCCTATCCCTAACCTTAACGCTAAACTATACCATAAACCTAACGCTATACCTAACCGTAACCATAACTTATACTGTATCCCTAAACCTAACCCTAACCCTAACTCTAATCTGTACCATAACCCTACCACTAACCCTAAACCTAAATTGTACTGTAACCCTAACACGAACCCTAACTGTAACCCTAACTTGTATTATTACCATAACAGTAACCCTAAACCTACCGTGTACCGTAACCAGAAAACTAATCCTAACCTGTACCATAACCCTAACCCAAACCCTAAGCCTAACCATAACCCTAACCTATACCGTAAGCCTAAATCTAAATCTAACCCTAACCCTAACGCTAACCTATACCGTAACCCTAACCCTAAACCTTACCGTAACGCTAAGTTGTTCCGTTACCTTAACCCTAACCCAAATCCTAACCTGTACCGTAACCCTAAACCTAACCCTATAGCGTACCGTAACCCTAACCCTAACCCTAACGTAACCACACCTCAACATAACTCTAACCCTAATCCTAACCTTAACCATAACCATAACCATAACCTGTATGGTAACCCTAACCCTAAACCTAACCCTAACCCTAACCCTAACCTTAACCCTAACCTCTACCGTAACCCTAACCCTACCCCAAACCTAACCCTAACGTGTACCATAACTCTAACCCTAACCCTAACCCTAACCCTAACCCTAAACTGTACGGTAACCATAACCCTAACCCTAACCTGTACCGCAATCCTAACCCTAACCCTATTCTTAACCCTAACCCTAACTTCTACCGTACCCCTAACCCTAACCATAAACCTAACCCTTACCTGTACCGTAAACCTAACCCTTAACCCTAACTTGTACCATAACCCTAAACCTAACCCTATCCCTAACCCTAACGCTAACCTATACCATAAACCTAATGCTATACCTAACCGTAACCCTAACTTATACTGTATCCCTAAACCTAACCCTAACCCTAACTCTAACCTGTACCATAACCCTAACACTAACCCTAAACCTAACCTGTACTGTAACCCTAACCCTAACCCTAACTGTAACCCGAACTTGTATTATAACCATAACACTAACCCTAAACCTACCGTGTACCGTAATCATAAACCTAACCCTAACCCTAACCTGTACCATAACCAGAACCCAAAACCCTAACCCTAACCAAAACCCTAACCTATACCGTAACCCTAAAGCTAACTCTAACCCTAACCCTAACGCTAACCTATACCGTAACCCTAACCCTAAACCTACCGTAACCCTAAGTTGTTCCATTACCCTACCCTAACCCTAACCTGTACCGTAACCCTAAACCTAACGCTACCCCTACCGTAACCCTAACGCTAACGTAACCATAACCTCTAACGTAACCCTAACCCTAACCCTAACCATAAGCATAACCATAACCCTACCTGTATGGTAACCCTAACCCTAACCCTATCCCTGACCCTAACCTTAACCCTAACCTCTACAGTAACCCTAACCCTACCCCAAACCTAACCCTAACCTGTACCGTAACTCTAACCCTAACCCTAACCCTAACATGTACCGTAACCATAAAACTAACCTTAACCCTAACCTGTACCATAACCAGAACCCAAACCCTAACCCTAACCATAACCCTAACCTATACCGTAAACCTAACACTAAACCTTACCGTAAACCTAAGTTTTTCCGTTACCCTAACCCTAACCCTAACCTGTGCCGTAACCCTAAACCTAACACTACCCCTACCGTAACCCTAACCCTAACGTAACCATAACCTCTAAGATAACCCTAACCCTAACCATAACCATAACCACAACCCTAACCTGTATGGTAACCCTAACCCTAACCCTAACACTAACCTTAACCCTAACCTCTACCGTAACCCTAACCGTTCCTCAAACCTAACCCTAACCTGTACCGTAACTCTAACCCTAACCCTAACCCTAACCCTAACATGTACCGTAACCATAACCCTATCCCTAACCTGTACCACAACCCTAACCCTAACCCTAAACAATACGGTAACCCCTACCCTAACCCTAACGTGTACCGCAATCCTAACCCTAACCCTAACACTAACTTCTACCGTACCCCTAACCCTAACCATAAACCTAACCCTAACCTGTACCGTAAACCTAACCCTTAATGCTAACTTGTTCCATAACCCTAAACCTAACCCTATCCCTATCCCTAAGGCTAACCTATACCATAAACCTAAGGCTATCCCTAACTGTAACCCTAAATTATACTGTATCCCTATACCTAAACCTAACCCTAACTCTAACCTGTACCGTAACCCTACCACTAACCCTAAACCTAACCTGTACTGTAACCCTAACCCTAACCCTAACTGTAACCCTAACTTGTATTATAACCATAACACTAACCCTAAACCTACCGTGTACCGTAATCATAAACCTAACCCTAAACCTAACCTGTACCATAACCAGAACCCAAACCCTAACCCTAACCATAACCTTAACCTATACCGTAACCCTAAAGCTAACTCTAACCCTAACCCTAACGCTAACCTATATCGTAACCCTAACCCTAAACCTTACCGTAACCCTAAGTTGTTCCGTTACCCTAACCCTAACCCTAACCTGTACCGTAACCCTAAACCTAACGCTACCCCTACCGTAACCCTAACTCTAATGTAACCATAACCTCTAACGTAACCCTAACCCTAACCCTAACCCTAACCCTAACCATAAGCATAACCATAACCCTAACCTGTATGGTAACCCTAACCCTAACCCTATCCCTAACCCTAACCTTAACCCTAACCTCTACCGTAACCATACCCTACCCCAAACCTAACCCTAACCTGTACCGTAACTCTAACCCTAACCCTAACCCTAACCCTAACATGTACCGTAACCATAACCCTAACCCTAACCTGTACCAGAAACCTAACCCTAACCCTAAAGTGTACGGTAACCCTAACCCTAACCCTAACCTGTACCGCTATCCTAACCCTAACCCTAACCCTAACACTAACCCTAACTTCTACCGTACCCCTAACCCTAACCATAAACCTAACCCTAACCTGTACCGTAAACCTAACCCTTAACGCTAACTTGTACCATAACCCTAAACCTAACCCTATCCCTAACCCTAACGCTAACCTATACCATAAACCTAACGCTATACCTAACCGTAACCCTAACTTATACTGTATCCCTAAACCTAACCCTAACCCTAACTCTAACCTGTACCATAACCCTAACACTAACCCTAAACCTAACCTGTACTGTAACCCTAACCCTAACCCTAACTGTAACCCGAACTTGTATTATAACCATAACACTAACCCTAAACCTACCGTGTACCGTAACCATAAAACTAACCCTAACCATAACCTGTACCATAACCAGAACCCAAACCCTAACCCTAACCATAACCCTAACCTATACCGTAACCCTAACCCTAAACCTTACCGTAAACCTAAGTTGTTCTGTTACCCTAACCCTAACCCTAACCTGTACCGTAACCCTAAACCTAACACTACCCCTACCGTAACCCTAACCTAACGTAACCATAACCTCTAACATAACCCTAACCCTAACCATAATCATAACCACAACCCTAACCTGTATGGTAACCCTAAGCCTAACCCTAACACTAACCTTAACCCTAACCTCTACCGTAACCCTAACCCTTCCTCAAACCTAACCCTAACCTGTACCGTAACTCTAACCCTAACCCTAACCCTAACCCTAACATGTACCGTAACCATAACCCTAACCCTAACCTGTACCACAACCCTAACCCTAACCCTAAACTATACGGTAACCCTAACCCTAACCCTAACATGTACCGCAATCCTAACCCTAACCCTAACCCTAACCCTAACTTCTACCGTACCCCTAACCCTAACCATAAACCTAACCCTAACCTGTACCGTAAACCTAACCCTTAATGCTAACTTGTACCATAACCCTAAACCTAACCCTATCCCTATCCCTAACGCTAACCTATACCATAAACCTAATGCTATACCTAACTGTAACCCTAACTTATACTGTATCCCTAATCCTAACCCTAACCCTAACTCTAACCTGTACCATATCTCTACCACTAACCCTAAACCTAACCTGTACTGTAATCCTAACACGAACCCTAACTGTAACCCTAACTTGTATTATAACCATAACACTAACCCTAAACCTACCGTGTACCGTAACCATAAAACTAACCCTAACCTGTACCATAACCCTAACCCAAACCCTAACCCTAACCATAACCCTAACCTATACCATAACCCTAAAGCTAAATCTAACCCTAACCCTAACGCTAATCTATACCGTAACCCTAATCCTAAACCTTACCGTAACGCTAAGTTGTTCCGTTACCGTAACCCTAACCCTAATCCTAACTTGTACCGTAACCCTAAACCTAACCCTACAGCGTATCGTAACCCTAACCCTAACCCTAACGTAACCACACCTCAAACATAACTCTAACCCTAACCCTAACCTTAACCATAACCATAACCATAACCTGTATGGTACCCTAACCCTAAACCTAAATCTAACCCTAACCCTAACCTTAACCCTAACCTCTACCGTAACCCTAACCCTACCCCAAAACTAACCCTAACGTGTACCATAACTCTAACCCTAACCCTAACCCTAACCCTAACCCTAAACTGTGCGGTAACCATAACCCTAACCCTAACCTTTACCGCAATCCTAACCCTAACCCTAACCCTAACCCTAACCCTAAATTCTACCCTACCCCTAACCCTAACCATAAACCTAACCCTAACCTGTACTGTAAACCTAACCCTTAACGCTAACACTGTAACCCTAACCCTAACCCTAAACTGTACCGCAAACCTAACCCTAACCCTAACCCTAACCCTAATACTAACACTAACCCTACTTCTACCGTACCCCTAACCCTAACCATAAACCTAACCCTAACCTGTACCGTAAACCTAACCCTTAACGCTAACGTGTACCATAACTCTAACCCTAACCCTAACCCTAACCCTAACATGTACCGTAACCCCAACCAAAACCTAACCTGTACCGCAACCCTAACCCTAATCCTATTCCTAACCCTAAACTGTCCGGTAACCCTAACCCTAAACCTAACCCTAACCTGTACCGCAACCCTAACCCTAACCCTATTCCTAACCCTAAACTGTACAGTAACCCTAACCCTAAACCTAACCCTACCCTGAACCGTAATCCTATCCCGACCCGTAATCCAAACCCACAACTGTACCTCAACCCTAACCGTAACAGAAACCCTAACCGTAACCCTTACCTGTACCGTAACACTAACCCTAACACTAAAACTAATCTTTACACTAACCTGTACTGAAACCCTGACCCTAACCCTAACTATAACCTGTACCGTAACCCTATCCCTAAAACTTACCCTAAAGTGTACCTTACCCTTACCCCTATCCCTAATTGTAACATGTACCATAACCCTAACCCTAAACCTAACCCTATCCTGAACCATAACCCTAACCCTAAACCTAACGCTACCCGTAACCCTAACCCCCAACTGTACTGCAACCCTAACCGTAACCCTAAACCTAACCGTAACCCTTACCTGTACCGTAACACTACCCTAACCGTAAATCTAAGCTGTACCATAACCCTAACCCTAACAATAAACATAAACCTAACCTGTACCGTAACCCTAACACTAACCCTATACCTAACCCTAACCTGTACCGTAAAACTAACCCTAACCCTAACCTGTACCATAAACCTAAACCTAACCCTATTCCTAACCCTAACACTAACCTATACCATAACCCTAACCCTAAACCTAACCGTAACCGTAACTTGTACCGTATCCCAAACCCTAACCCTAATGATAACCTGTACCGTAACCCTACCACTAACCCAAAACCTAAGCTGTACTATAACCCTAACCCTAACCCTAAACCTATCTTGTGCCTTAACCATAACACTCACCTTAACCCTAACCCTAACATGTGCCGTAACCGCAACCCTAACCTAACTATAACACTAACTCTAACCATAACCTAACCCTAACCCTAACGCTAATGCCTAACCCTAAAACTAACCCAACCCTAACACTAACCCAAACCCCTAAACCTAACCCTAACCCTATGGTAAACCTAAACCTAAACATAACCCTAACCCTAACCATATCCCTAAACCTCACACCCGAACCCTAACACTAAGCCCTAACCCTAACCCTAAACTTAAAACTAACCCCTAATCCTAACGCTAAACTTAACCCCTACCCAAAAACCTAACCCTAACACTAACACTAATCCCTAACCCTAACCCAAACCCTAACCTCTAACACTAACCCTAACCCTAACCCTATCCCTATCCCTAACCCTAACCCCTAACCCTAAGCCTAACCCCTAACCCTAACCCTAACCCTAACGCTACCTCCTAACCCTAACCCTAACCCAAACACTAACCCTAACCCCTAAACCTAACCCTAACCCTAACCCTAAAACTAACCCCTAACCCCTAACCGCCAACCCAAACCCTAACCCTAACCCTAACCTGTACCGTAACCCTAAACCTAAACCTAAATCTAAGCTTAACCCTAACCTGTACCGTAACCCTAATCCTAACCCTCCCTAACCTTAACCCTATAACCCTAACCATTACCGTAACCCTAACGCTAACCCTAAACCTAATGCTAACCTGTACCGTAACTGTAACTGTAACCCTAACCCTAACCTGTACCGCAACCCTAACCCTTACCCTCACCTTATCCTGTACTGTAAACCTAACGCTACCCCTAACACTAACCCTCGCATAACCCTAAACCACACCTGTACGGCAACCCTAACCTAACCGTAACCGTAACCTTAACACTAACTGTAAAACTTACCTGTACCATAACAATAACCTTAACCCTAAATCTAACCCTACCCTGAACCATAACCCTAACCCTAAACCTAAGCGTACCCATAACCCTAACCCACAACTGTACCGCAACCCTAAACGTAACCTAACCCTAACCGTAACCCTTACCTGTACCGTAACACTAACCCTTACCCTA
>JAEUCK010001814.1:75000-82500 GCA_017311455.1 Otocyon megalotis megalotis | reverse complement strand
ATAACCTAAACCTTACTGTAACCCTTAACTGTACCTAACACTAATTTTAACCCTAAACTAAGCTGTACCATAACCCTAAACCTAACGCTAACCATAAAACTTACCTGTACCATAACAATAACCCTAAACCTAAACTTAACCAGTACCGTAACCCTAATCCTAACTCTAACCATAACCTGTACCGTAAGCCAAACCTAACCCTAACCCTAAACTGTACCGAAACCCTAACCCTAACCCTAAACTGTCTCTTAGCCCTAACCCTAACCCTAACCCTAACCCTAACCCTAACTCCTAACCCTAACACTAACCCTAATCGGAACCCTAACTCCTAACCCTAAACCTAACCCTAACCCTAACCCTAACCCTAACCCCTAAAATCTAACCCCCAACCCTAACCCTAACCCTAACCCTAACCCTAACCCCTCACCCTAACACTAACCCTAACTCTAACCTGAACCGTAACCCTAAACCTAAACCTAACCCTAACCCTAACCCTAATGCTAACCTATAAACTAACCCTAACCCTAAACCTAACCATAACCATAACTTGTACCGTAACCCTAACCTTATCCCTAAATCTAAGCTTAACCGTAACCTGTACCATAACACTAATCCTAACCATAACCCTAACCCTAACCCTATCCCTAACCATTACTGTAACCCTAACACTAACCCTAAACCTAATGCTAACCTGTACTGTAACCGTAACCGTAACCCTAACCTGTACCGCATCCCTAACACTTACCCTCACCGTAACATGTACCGTAACCCTACCGCTAACACTAACACTAACCCTACACATAACCCTAAACCACACGTGTACAGAAACACTAAACCTAACCCTAACCGTGACCTTAACCCTAACCGTAAAACTTACCAGTACCGTAACACTAACCCTACCCCTAAATCTAAGCCTACCCTGAACCGTAACACGAACCCTAAACCTAACCCTACCCGTAACCCAAACCCACAACTGTATCGCAACCCTAACCCTAACCTAAACCTAAACGTAACCCTTTCCTGTACCATAACACTAACCATAACCCTAATCCTAAGCTGTACCGTAACCCTAACCCTAACCCTAACCCAAAACTGTAACGAAATCCTAACCTGTACCGTAACCCTAACCTGTACCGTAACCCTAAACCTAACCGTAACCGTAACCCTAACCCTAACCGTAACCCTAACACTAACCCACCCTAACCCTAACCCTCAGCCCTAACCCTAACCCTAACCCTAACACGTACACGAACCCCAAACCCTAAACCTAACCCTAATCCTACCCCTAACCCCTAACCCTAGCCCTAATCCTAACCCTAACCCTAACCCCTAACCCTAAACCTAACATTAACCATAACCCTAACCCTAACAACTAACCCCTAACCATAACCCTAACCCTAACCACTAACCCTAACCCTAACCGCTAACCCAAACCTTAACCCTAACACTTCCCTAACCCTAACACCTAACCCAGCCATAACCCCTAACCCTAACCCTAACCCTAAACCCTAATCCTAACCCTAATCCTAACCCTATCCCTGACCTAACCTGTCCAGTACCATAACACTAACACTAACCCCAAACCTTACCCTTACCTGTACCTTAACCCTAAAACTAATCCTAACCCTAACACTAACCTGTTCTGCAACCCTAACCCTAACTCTAACCCTAAACCTAACCCTGACCCTAACCTGTACGGTAACCCTAACCCTAACCCTAACGCAAACCCTAACCCTAACCCTAACCTGTACGGTAACCCTAACCCTATACCTAACCCTAAACCTAACCGGTACCATAACCCTAACACTAACCCCAACCCTAACTAACCCTAACCCTAACCCTAACCTGTACCATAACCCTAACCCTAACCCTAAACCTAACCCTAACCAATACGATAACCCTAATTCTAACCCTAACCCTAACCCTAACGATATACTGTACCGTAACCCTAACCCTAACACTACCAGTAACTCTAACCCCCAACTGTAAAGCAACTCTTACAATAATCCTAACCCTAGCCCTAACCGTAACCCTGACCTGTCCTGTAAAAATAACCCTAAACCTAAACGTAACCCGTACGGAAACCCAAACCCTAAACCTAACCATAAACTTTACCATAACCCTACACCTATCCCTTAACCTAACCGGTACCGTAACCTAATCCTAACCCTTACCCTAACCATAACCATAACCCTAATACTAACCTGTACCGTAACCCTAATCTTAATACTAACCCTAAGCATAAAGTGTATCGTAAACCTAACCCTAAAAATAACCCTAAACCTACACTCTACCGTAAACCTAACCATAAATCTACCATAGCTCTAAACCTAACCTGTACCCTAACCCTAACCATAAGCCTAAACTCGTTGACAAACCAAACCCTAAGCCTAACACTAACCCTAACCCTAACCATAACCTGTACCGCAACCCTAACCCTAAACCTAACAAAAACCCTAACCCTGAACCTAACCTGTATGGTAACCCTAACCCTAACCCTAACCTGTACCATAACTTTAACGCTAACCCTAACCCTAAATCTACACCTAACCTGTACCCTAAAACTAAACCTAACCCTAACCTCGATGGCAAACCTAACCCTAAACCTAACCCTAACCCTAAACCTAACCTGTATGGTAACCCTAAACCTAAAACTAACCTTAAACCTAAACGGTACAGTAACCCTAACACTAACCCTAAGCTTAAACCTAAACCTAACCTGTACCGTAACCCTAACCGTAAAACTAACCCTAAATTGTACCGTAACCCTAACCCTAACCCTAACCCTAACCGTAACCCTAACCTGTACCGTAACCCCGTAACCCTAACTCTAACCCTAACCCTATACCGTAACCCTAACCCTAAACCTAACCGTAACCCTAACTTGTACCGTAACCCTAAACCTAACCCTAACCTGAACCGTAAACATAACCCTAACCCTAAAACTAACCATAACCTGTACCATAACCATAACCCTAAACCTAACCCTAACCCTAACCTGTACCGTAAACCTAAACCTAACCCTAACCCTAACCCTAATGCTAACCTGTACCGTAACCCTAACTCTAACCCAAAACCTAACCTGTACTGCAAACCTAACCCTAACCCTAACCTGTACGGTAACCCTAAACCTAACCCTAACCCTAACCCTAACCTGTACCGCAAACCTAACCATAACCCCAACCCTAACCCTAACCCTAACCTGTACCGTAACCCTTACCCTAACAGTAAACCTAACCCTATCCCTAACTGGTACCGTAACCCTACCCCAAAACCTAACCCTACCCTGAACCATAACCGCAACCCTAATCCTAACCCTACCCGTAATCCTACCCACAACTGTACCGCAACCCTAACCGTTACCCTAAACCTAACCGTAACCCTAAACCTAAGCTGTACCGTAACCTAAACCTAACCCTAAAACTAACCTTTACCCTAAACTGGACTGAAATCCTAACACTAAACCTAACCATAAACTGTACCGTAACCCTAACCCTAAAACTTACCCTAACCTGTACCGTAACCCTAACTGTAACCTGTACCGTAACCCTAACCCTAAACCTAACCCTACCCTGAACCGTAACCCTAACCCTAACGCTACCCGAAACCCTAACGCACAACTGTACGGCCACCCTAACCATAACCCTAACCCTAACCTTAACCCTTACCTGTACCGTAACAATAACCCTAACCCTAAACCTAAGCTGTACCGTAACCCTAAACCTAACACTAAACCTAACCTTTACCGTAACCTGAACCGAAACCCTAACCCTAACCCTAACCATAAACTCTAACGTAACCCTAACCCTGAAACTTACCCTAACAAGTACCATAACCCTACCCCTAACCCTAACGGTAACCTGTACCGTAATCTTAACTCTAAATCTAACCTCTATTGCAAACCTAACCCTAACCCTAACCCTAACACTAACCCGAACCCCAACATGTACCATAACACTAACCCTAAACCTAACCCTAACCCTACCCTGAACCATAACCCTAACCCTAACCCTATCCCTACCCGTAACCCTAACACACAACTGTACCGCAACCCTAACAATAACCTAACCCTTCCTGTAACCCTTACCTGTACCTTAACACTAACCTTAACCCTAAACCAAAGCCGTACCGTATCCCTAAACCTAACCCTAAACCTAAACCTAACTGTAAACTTACCTGTACTGTAACAATAATCCTAAACCTAAACGTAACCAGTACCGTAACACTAACCCTAAGGCTAATAATAACCCTAACCTGTACCATAAGCCTAATACTAACCCTAACCCTAACCCTAAACTGTACCGAAACTGTACCTAAACTGTACCAAACCCTAACACTAACCCCTAACTGTACCTAAACCCTAAACTGTACCTAACCCTAACACTAACCCGAACCTGTATCGTAGCCCTAAACCTAACCCTAACTTTATCCCTATCCCTAACCCTAACCTGTACCGTAACCCTAACCCTAACCCTCAACCTAACCATAAAACTTACCTGTACTGTAATACTAACCCTAACACTAACCCTTACCCTAACCCTAAAACAAACCTAACTATAACCCTAACTCTAACCCTAACACTAAACCTACCCCTTACCCTAACCCTAACCCTAACCCTAACCGTAACCCTAATCTTAACCCTAACCCTAAGCCTGAACCTAACACCTGCCATAAACCTAACCCTAACCCTAAACCTAACGCTAACGCATAACCCTAACCCTAACCCTAACTCCTAAACCTAACCATACACCTAACCCCTAACCGTAAACCTAACCCTAACCCACCCTAACCCTAACCCTAACACTAACCCCTAACCCTAAACCTGACCCTAACCATAACCCTAACCCTAACCATAAAACGAACCCTAAACCTGAACCTCACCTGTCCGGTACCATAACACTAACACTTATCCCAAACCTTACCCTTACTTATACCATAACCCTAAACCTAACCCTAACCCTAACCCTAACCTGTTCCGCAACCGTAACCCTAACCCTAAACCTATCCCTGACCCTTACCTGTACGGTAACCCTAACCCTAAACCTAACGTTAACCCTAACCCTAAAACTAATCCTAACCTGTATGGTAAACCTAACCCTAAACATAACCCTAAACATAACCTGTACGGTAACCCTAACCCTAAACCTAATCCTAAACCTAACCCTAACCCTAACCTGTACCATAACTCTAACCCTAACCCTGAACCTAACCCTAAATTATACCGTAACCCTAATTCTAACCCTAACCCTATCTGTAACCCTAACCTCTACACTAACCCTAATCCTAACCCTAACCTAAACCTAACACTAACCCTAACCTGTACCATTACCCTAACACTAAACCTAACCCTAACCCTAACCAGTACCTTAACACTAACCCTAACCCTAACACTACCCCCAACCCTAAACCTAACTTGTACCATAACACTAACCGTAACCCTAACCCTAACCATAACTTGTACCGCAAAACTAACCATAACTCAAATCCTAAACCTAACACTGAACTAACCTGTAGGGTAACACTACCACTAACCATAACCCTAACCCTAACCCCGCCCCTAACCCTAACCCTAACCTGTACGTAACCCTAACCCTAACACTAACCCTAACCCTAACCCTAACCCTACCCCTAAACCTAACCCTAACCCAAACCCTAATTCTTACCCTAACCCTAACCTGTACCGTAAGCCTAAACCTAACCCTAACCCTTACCGTAACCCTAACCCAAACCCCTAACCACTAACCCTAATGCTAACCCTAACCCTAACCCTAACCCTAACCCCTAGCCCTAACCCTAAACCTGACACTAAACCTAACCCTAACCCTAACCCTAACCATACACCTAACCCTAACCCTAACCGTAAACCTAACCCTAACCCACCCTAACCCTAACCCTAACCCTAACACTAACCCCTAACCCTAAACCTGACCCTAACCATAACCATAACCCTAACCATAACCCGAACCCTAACCCTGAACCTCACCTGTCCGGTACCATTACACTAACACTTATCCCAAACCTTACCCTTACTTGTACCATAACCCTAAACCTAACCCTAACCCTAACCCTAACCTGTTCCGCAACCGTAACCCTAAACCTAAACCTATCCCTGACCCTTACCTGTACGGTAACCCTAACCCTAAACCTAACGTTAACCCTAACCCTAACACTAATCCTAACCTGTATGGTAACCCTAATCCTAAACCTAACCCTAAACATAACCTGTACAGAAACCCTAACCCTAAACCTAATCCTAAACCTAACCCTAACCCTAACCTGTACCATAACCCTAACCCTAAACCTGAACCTAACCCTAAATTATACCGTAACCCTAATTCTAACCCTAAACCTATCCGTAACCCTAACCTCTACCCTAACCCTAACCCTAACCCTAACCTAAACCTAACACTAACCCTAACCTGTACCATTACCCTAACACTAAACCTAACCCTAACCCTAACCAGTACCTTAACACTAACCCTAACCCTAACACTACCTCCAACCCTAAACCTAACTTGTACCATAACACTAACCGTAACCCTAACCCTAACCATAACTTGTACCGCAAAAGTAACCATAACTCAAATCCTAAACCTAACACTGAACTAACCTGTAGGGTAACCCTACCACTAACCATAACCCTAACCCTAACCCCGCCCCTAACCCTAAACCTAACCTGTACGTAACCCTAACCCTAACACTAACCCTAACCCTTACCCTAACGCTACCCCTAAACCTAACCCTAACCCTAACCCTAATTCTTACCCTAACCCCAACCTGTACCGTAAGCCTAAACCTAACCCTAAATCTAAAACTAAACTCTACCGAAACCCTAACCCTAACCTGTACCGTAACCCTAACCCTAACCCTAACCGTAACCCTAAATCTAACCTTAACACTATTCTGTACTATAACACTAATCTTAACACTAACCCTAACCCTAACTTGTACCGTAACCCTAAACCTAGCCCTAAACCTAACCCTACCCTTTACCGTAACACTAACCCTAACCCTAACCCTGTACTCTACCGAAACCCTAACACTAACCCTAACCTGTACCCTAACACTAAGCCTACCCTAACCCTAACCCCTAACCCTAAACCTGACCCTAAACCTAACCCTAATCCCTAACCCTAACCCTAACCCTAACCACTAATCCTAACCCTAACCCTTACCATAACCCTAACCCAAACCCCTAACCACTAACCCTAATGCTAACCCTAACCCTAAACCTAACCCCTGACCCTAACTCTAAACTGCTCTGCAACCCTAACCATAGCCCTAACCCTAACCATGACCCTTACCTGTACGGTAACCCTAAACCTAACCCTAACGCTAACCCTAATCCTAACCCTAACCTGTACGGTAACCCTAAACCTAAACCTAACCCTAAACCTAACCCTAACCCTAACCTGTAAATAACCCTAACCCTAAACTAAACCTAACCCTAAATTATACTGTACCCCTAATTCTAACCCTAACTCTATCCGTAACCCTAAC
>JAEUCK010001814.1:0-72500 GCA_017311455.1 Otocyon megalotis megalotis | reverse complement strand
GTAACACTAACCCTAACCCTAACCCTAAACCTCACCCTAAACCTAAACTGTACAATAACCCTAACACTAACCCTAACCCTCACAATAAACCTGACCCTAACCATAACCTAACCCTAAACAGTACCGTAACCCTAATCCTTACCCTCACCCTAACCTGTACCGTAACCCTAACCCTAACCCTAACCCTAACCTTAACACTTACCTGTACCATAACACAAACCCACACCCTAAACCTAACTAGTAAAGTAACCCTAAACCTAGCCCTATCCCTACCCTAAACCTAACCTGTACCATAACCCTAAACCTAACCATAACCTGTACCATAACCCTAAACCTAACCATAACCTGTAACGTAACGCTAACCCTTTACCTGACCCTAACCCTAACCCTTACCTCTACCGTTACCCTAACCCTACCCCTAAACCTAATGCTAACCTGTACCAAAACCCTAAACCTAACACTAACCCTAACCTGTACCTCAACTCTAACGCTAACCCTAACCCTAAACCAAATCTATGGTAACCCTAACCATAACTTTATCCCTAACCTGTATGGTAACACTAACCATAACCATAACCCTACCCTCTCACCCTAACCCGTACCGTAACCATAACCGTAAACCTAACCTTAACCTGAACCGTAACCCTTACCCTAAACCCAAACTTACCTGTAAGCCTAAACCACAACTGTACCACAACACTCACCCTAACCCTAACCGTAACCCTACCCTAACCGTAAACCTTACCTGTAACGTAACACTAAACCTAACCCTAACCCTAACCTGTACCGTATCACTAACCCTAACCTTAAACCTAACCCTAAACCTAACCCTAACCCTAACTCTAACCTGTATGGTAACCCTCATCCTAACCCTAACCCTAAACCTGATCGGTACCGTAACCATAACCATAACCCTAAACCTAACCCTAAAACTAACCATAAACCTAATCTGAACCGTATCCCTAACCCTACCTTAAACCTAACCCTAACCACTACCATAACTCTAACCCTAACCCTAACCCTAACTATAAACCTAAGCTGTACCCTAACCCTTACCCTAACTCTAAACTGTACCGTAACCCTAACCCTAACCTTAAACCTAACCTTAACCCTAACCGTACCAAAACCCTAACCCTAAACCTAACCCTAACCTGTACCATAACCCTAACCCTATACCTAAACCTAACCCTAACCTTAACCCTAACTCTAACCTGTATGGTAACCCAAACCTCAGCCCAACCCTAACCCTGACCGGGACCGTAACCCTAATCCTAACCCTAACACTAAACTGTACGGCAACCCTAACCCTAACACTAACTCTAACCCTAATTGTAACCCTTACCTGTATGGTAACAGTAACCCTAACCATAAACATAACATGTACCGTAACTCTAACCCTAACCCTAACCCTAAACCTAACCCTAACCTGTACCCTAACACTAACCCTAACCCTCACCCAACCCTGCACCGTAACCGTAACCCTAACCCTAACCTGTACCGTTAACCTAACCCTCACCATAACCCTAACTCTAAACCTAACCTGTACCCTAAGCCTAACACTAACCCTAACCTCTATGGCAAACCTAATCCTAACCCTAACACTAACCCTAACCCTAACTTGTACCATAACACTAACCCTAACCCTAAACCTAATCCTGACTGGTACCGTAACCATAACCCTAACCCTAACCCTTACCCTAAAACTAACCCTAACCCTAACCTGTACCTGAACTCCTACCCTAATCCTAACCCTAAATTTAACCTATACGGTAACCCTAACCCTAACTCTATCCCTAACCTGTATGGTAACCCTAACCCTAAACCTAACACTAACCTGTACGGTAACCCTAAAACTAACCCTAACACTAACCTGTACGGTAACCCTAACCATAAACCTAACCTAACCCTAACCCTCCCCCTAACCCGTACCGTAACCATAACCCTAAACCTAACCTTAACCTGAACCGAAACCCTTACCCTAAACCCCACCCTACCCATAAGCCTAAACCACAAGTGTACCGCAACCCTAACCCTAACCCTAACCGTAAACCTACCCTAACTGTAACCCTTACCTGTAACATAACACTAAACCTAACCCTAAACCTAACCTGTACCGTAACTCTCACCCTAACCCTAACCCACACCCTAACACGTACCGTAACCATAACTCTAAACCTAACCTTAACCTGAACCGTATCCTTACCCTAAGCACAATCCTACCTGTAAGCCTAAACAACAACTGTACCGCAACCCTAACCGTAAACCTAACCGTAACCCTACCCTAACCATAACCCTTACCTGTACCGTAACCCTAACCCTAAACCTAACCCTCACCCTAGCCCTAAACCTAACCCTACTAACCTGTAGCATAACCCTAACCCTAACACTAACCATAACCCTAATTGTACCCTAGACCTAAACCTAACCCTAACCCTACACTGTACAGTAACACTAACCGTAACCCTAACCGTTCCCTGAACCGTAAACCTAGAACTAACCTTAAACCTAACTCTAAACCTAACCTGTAGCCTAACCATAACCCTAACCCTAACCTCTATGGCAAACCTAACCCTAACCCTAACCCTAACATTAACCCTATCCTGTACCGTAACACTAAACCTAACCCTAACGCAAAACCTTACAGTAAACCTTACCTTATCCCTAACCCTAACCCTAACCCTACCCATAAACGTATCCCTAAACTGTACCGTATCCCTAACTGTAACACTAACTCCAACCCTAAGTCTAACCCTAACCACTACCGTAACCGTGACCCTAACCCTAACCCTAACCCTAACTCTATCCTGTACCCTAACCCTAACCCTAACCCTAACCCTAAACTTAACCCTAACCCTAACCCTAACCCAAAACCTAAACCCCACCTCTACCGTAACCCTCACTCTACGCCTAACCCTAACCCTAACCTTAACCATAACCTGTACCGCAACCCTAACCCTTACCCTCACCCTAACCTGTACCGTAACCCTAACCCTAACCCTACCCGTAACCCTAAAACACACCTGTACGGCAACCATAACCCTAACCCTAATCATAAAACTTACATGTACCATACACTAAACCTAACCCTAAACCTAAGACTTCCCTGAACCGTAACCCTAACCCTAACCCTAACCCTACCTATAACCCTAACCCACAACTGTACCGCAACTCTAACCGTAACCCTAACACTAATCGTAACACTTGCCTGTACAGTAACACTAAACCTAACCCTAAACCTAAGCTGTACCGTAATCCTTATCCTAACACTAAACTTAACCTTAACTCTAACCTGAACCTAAAATCTAACCCTAACCCTAACCCTAACCTGTACCGTAACCCTAACCCTAAGCCTAACACTAACCTGTACCGTAACCCTAACCCTAACCCGAACCCGAACCCTAATTGTACCGTAACCCTAAACCTAACCCTACCCCTAACCCTACACTGTACCATAACCCTAACCCTAACCCTAACAGTAACCCTAACCTTAACCCTAACCTGTACCTTAACCGTAACACTACCCCTAAACCTAACCATAACCTGTACCATAACCCTAACCCTTACCCTGACCCTAACCCTAACCTAACCCTAACCTTTACCGACACCCTAACCGTAACCCTAAACCTAATGCTAACCTGTACTGTAACCCTAACCCTAACCCTAACCCTAACGCTAACGCTAACCTGTACCTCAACCCTAACCCTAACCCTAACCCTAAACGTAAATTGTACGATAACCCTAACCCTAACCCTAACTCTAACCTGTACGGTATCCCTAACCCTAACCCTAACCCTAACCTGTACCGCAAACCTAAACCTAACACTAACCCTAACCCTGACACTAATCTTACGATAACCCTAAAACTAACTCTAAACCTAACCCAAACCCTAACCCGTACAATAACCATAACCCTAAACCTAACCTTACCGTGAACCGTAACCCTTACCCTAACCCCAATCCTACCCGTAACCCTAAACCACAACTGTACTGCAACCCTAACCGTAACCCTACCCTAACTGTAACCCTTACCTGTACTGTAACAGTAAACCTAACCCTAAACCTAACCTGTCCAGTAACCTAAACCTAACCCTAAACCTAACCTGTACTGTAACCCCAACCCTAACCCTAACCCTAAACTTAACCCTATCCTGTACCGTAACCCTAAACCTAACACTAACCCTAACCCTAACTCTAACGTGTATGAAACCCTAACCCTAACCCTAACCCTAACCGTAACCCTAACCTGTACCGTATCCCTAACCCTAACCCTAAACCTAAACCTAACCTGTACTGTAACCCTAACCCTAACCCTAACCCTAAACGTAACCCTAACACTAACACTAACCCTAAACTGTACCGTAAACGGAAACCTAACCCTATCCCTAATGCTAACCTATACCGTAAACCTAACCCTAAATTTAAACATAACCATAACTTGTCCCGTAACTCTTACCCTAACCCTAAACCTAACCTTAACCCTAACCTGTACCGTAACCCTAAACCTAACCCTATACCTAACCTGTACCGTAACCCTAACCCTAACCCTAAAACTAACCATAACCTGTACCATAACCATAACCATTACCCTCACCAAATAACTAAACCTTACCTGTATCGTAACCCTAACCCTAAACCTAAACCTAATACTAACTTGTACCTAAACCCTAACCCTAACCCTAACCTGTACCTCAAATCTAACCCAATACCTGACTCTAAACCTAACGTGTATGGTAACCCTAAACCTAAATCTATCCCTAATCTGTACAGTATCCCTAACCCTAACCCTAAACCTAACCCTAACCTGTACCGCAACCCTAACCCTAACCTTAACCCTAACCCTAACCCTAAACCTAACCTTAATCCTAAACTGTACCGAAAACCTAAACCTAGCCCTAACCCTAAACCTAACCTGTACTGTAAGCCTAACCCTAACCCTAACCCTAGCCCTAAACCTAACCCTAACACTAACCTGTACCATAACCCTAACCCTAACACTAACCCAACCCTAATTGTACCCCAGACCTAAACCTAACCCTAACCCTAACACTACACGTACAGTAACCCTAACACTAAGCCTAACCATTCCCTGAACCCAAACCCTAAAACTAACCTTAACCCTAAGTCTAAACCTAACCTGTACCCTAACCCTAATCCTAACCCTAACCTCTATGGCAAACCTAACCCTAACCCTAACACTAACACTAACATTAACCCTAACCTGTACCATAACACAACCCTAACCCTAACCCAAAACCTTACCCTAAACCTTACCTTAACCCTAACCCTAACCCTAACCCTACCCGTAAACGTATCCCTAACCTGTACCGTGTCCCTAACCGTAACACTAACCCCAACCCTAAGGTTAACCCTAACCACTACCCTAACCGTGCCCCTAAACCTAACCCTAACCCTAACACTAACACTAACACTAACTCTAACCCTAACAGTTACCTGTACCGTAACCATAACCATACCCGTAAAACTGACCTGTACCGTAGCCCTAACCCTAACCCTAACACTAACCCTAACCCTAACCTGTACCGTAACACTAACCCTAACCCTAAACCTTACCCTAAACGTAACCTGTATCGTAACCCTGACCCTAACCCTAAACCTAACCCTAACCCTAACCCTAACCCTAACCTCTACCGTACCACTAACCCTAACCCTAAACCGAACCCTAACCTGTATTGTAAACGTAACCTTAATCCTAACATGTACCATAACCCTAAACCTTACCCTATCCCTAACTCTAATGCTAACCTATACTGTAAACCTAACCCTAAACCTAACCGTAACCCTAACTTGTACCGTATCCCTAACCATAACCCTAACCCTAACCTGTATCGTAACCCTACCACTAATGCTAAACCTAACCAGTACTGTAACCCTAATCCTAACCCTAACACTAACCCTAACTTGTATCGTAACCGTAACTCTAACCCTAACCCTAATCTGTACCGTAAACCTACCCCATACCCTAACCCTAAACCCAACCTGTACCGTAACCCTAAAGCTAACCCTAACCCTAATGCTAACCTAAAACGTAAACCTAACCCTAAACCTTAACGTAACCCTAACTTGTTCCGTAACCCTAATCCTAATCATAGCCATAACCCTAACCTGTATGGTACCATAACACTAATCCAAACCCTAACCTTAACCCTAACCTGTACCATAACCCTAACCCTACCCCTAAATCTAAACCTAACCTGTACCGCACCCCTAAACCTAACGCTAACCCTACACCTAACCCTAACACTAAACCTTCTGCTAACCTAACACTAACCCTAAACATAAACCTAACCGTAAGCATAAATTGCACCGTAACCCTAACCCAAACCCTAAACCTAATGCTAACCTGTACCGTAACCGTAACCGTAACGCTAACCCATACCGCAACCCTAACCCTAACCCTAACCCTAAACTATACAGTAACCATAAACCTAACCCTTACCATAACCTGTACCGCAACCCTAAACCTAACCCTAACCCTAACCCTAACACTGACACTAACCTGTACGGTAACCCTACCCCTAACCATAACCCTAAACCTAACCCTAACACTAACCTCAACTGTAACCCTAACCCTAACCTGTACCGTAACCCTAACCCTAACACTAACACTAACACTAACCCTAACCCTAACTTGTCCCGTAAACCTAACACTAAACCTAACCCTAACCTGAACCAACCCTAACCCTAACCCTACCCATAACCCTAAACGAAAACTCTACCGCAAACCTAACCGTAACCGTAACCATAACCGTAACACTTACCTGTACCATAACACTAACCCTAACCCTAAACCTAAGCTGTACCTTAACCCTAACCCCAAACCTAACCTTTACCGTAACCTGTACCGAAACCCTAACCCTAACACTAACCGTAACCTGTACCGTAACCCTAACTCTAAATCTAACCTCTATGGCAAACCTAACCCTAAACCTAACCCTAAACCTAACCCTAACACTGATCCTAACCCCAACATGTACCATAACACTAACCCTAACCTAACCCTAAACCTAAACCCCACCTGTACCGTAACTCTCACCCTAAACCTAACCCTAACCCTAACCCTAACCTTAACCATAAAACTTACCTGTACCATAACACTAACCCTAACCCTAAACCTAACCCTACCCTGAACCGTAAAACTAACCCTACCCCTAACCCTACCCGTAACCCTAACCCACAACTGTACCGCAACTATAACCGTAACCCTAACCCTAACCATAACCCTTACCTGTGCAGTAACACTAACATTAACCCTAAACCTAAGCTGTACCGCAATCCTAAACCTAACCCTAAACCTAACCTTTACCCTAACCTGTACCGATACCCTAACCCTAACCCTAACCATAACCTGTACCATAACCCTAAACATAACTCTAAACCTAACCTGTACCCTAACCCTAAATCTAAATCTAACCTCTATGGCAAACCTAAACCTAACCTTAATCTTAACACTAACACTAAACCCAACATGTACCGTAACACTAACCCGAACCCTAACCCAACCCTAACCCTAAACCTAACCCTAAACCCAAACTGTATCGTAACCCTCACCCTTAACCTAAACCTAAAACTAACCCTAACCCTAACCAGTACCGTAACCCTAAACCTTACCCTCAAGCTAACCTGTAGCGTAACCCTAACCCTAACCTTAACCCTAAGCTACCCATAACCCTAAACCACACCTGTACAGCAACCCTAACCCTAACATAAACACTAACCCTAACTAACCCTAAACGTAAAATTTACATGTTCTGTAACACTAACCCTAACCCTATAAGTAACCAGGACCGTAACCCTAACCCTAACCCTAACCCTAACCTGTACCGTAAGCCTAACCCTAACCCTAACGCTAACCCTAAAATCTACCGAAACCCTAACCCTAACCCTAACCTGTACCGTAACCATAATCCTAACCCTAACCCTAACCCTAACCTGTGTGCTAACCCTAACCCTAACCCTAAACCTAAACGGTACCGTAACTCTATCCCTAAAACTAACAGTAACCCTAACCTGAAACCTAACGTGTACCGTAACCCTAAACCTACCCCTAAACATAACCCTAACCTGTACCGTAACACTAACCCTAACCCTAACACTAAACCTAATGCTATCCTTTATCGTAAACCTAAACCTAAACCTAACCGTAACCATAACTTGTACCGTAACCATAACCCTAACCCTAAACCTAACTTATCCCTAACCTCAACTGTAACCCTAAAACTAACCCTAACCTTAACCTGTGCCGTAAGCCTAACCCTAACCCTAAACCTAACCATCACCTGTACCGTAAACCTAACCCTAAAATTAACCGGTACCGTAACCCTAAACCTAACCCTAACAGTAACCCTAACTTTAACACTAACCTGTACCGTAACCCTAACCCTACCCAAAGCTAACTCTAACCTGTACCGTAAACCTAACCCCAACCCTAACCTGTACTGTAACCCTAAGCTAACCCTACACCTAACCTTAATGCTATCCTATACCGTAAGCCTAACGCTAACACTAACCATAACCCTAACCTGTACCGTTACCCTAAACATATACCTAAACACAACCCTAACCCTAACCTCTACTGTAACCCTGACCCTAACCCCAACCAAAACCTGTACCGTAACCCTAACACTAACCCTAACCCTAAGCCTAACTGGTACCGTAAACCTAACCCTAACCCTACCAGGAACGCTAACCTTAACATAACCTGTACCATAACCCAACCCTAACCCTAAACCTAAACTTAATTCTATCCTATACCGTAACCCAAACCCTAACCCTAACCATAAACCTGACCTGTACCGTTACCCTAACCGTAACCCTAAAACCAACCGTAACTCTACCTTAACAACTACCGGAACCCTAACCCTGTCCCTAACCCTAAACTTAACCCTAAACTGTACCATAACTCTAACCCTACCCCTAAACCTAACCCTAACCTGTACGGTAACCCTAACCCTAACCCTAAACCTAACTCTAAACTGTATGGTAACCCTAATCCTAACCCTAAACCTACCCTAACCTGTGCCGTAAGCCTGACCCTAACCCTAAACCTAACACTTAACCTACGTATAACCTGTATGGTAACCCTAACAATAACCCTAAACCTGACCGGTACCGTAACCATAACCCTAACCCAAAACCTAACCGTAAACCTAACAAAAAACTTATCCCTAACCCTACCCTAAACCCAACCCTAAACTGCACCGTAACCCTAACCCTAATCCTAACCCTAACCCTAACCCTAACCCTAATCTAACCTTAACCCTAACCTGTACCGTAACCCTAATCCTAACCCTAAACATAACCTATACCATAACCCTAACCCTAAACCTAAATCTAACCATAACCTAACCCTTACCCTGACCCTAACACTATCCCTAACGTGTACCTCAACCCTAACCCTAAACCTAACCCTAAACCTAAACTGTACGATAACCCTAACCTTAACCCTAACCCTAAACAGTATGGGAACCCTAACCCTAAACCTAACCCTAATCTGTACCGCAAACCTAACCCTATCCCTAACACTAACCCTAATCCTGACACCAATCTGTACGGTAATCCTAACCCTACCCCTAACCCTAATCTTAACCCTAAATCATACCGTAACCATAACGCCAAACCTAACCTTACCCTGAACCGTAAACCTTACCCTAACCCCAATCCTACCCATAACCCTAAACCACAATTGTACCCCAACCGTAACCATAACCCTAACCATAACCCTACCCTAACCGAAACCCTTACATGTACCGTAACACTAAACCTAACCCTAAACCTAAACCTGTATCGTAACCCTAAACCTAACCCTAAACCTAACCTATACCGTAACGCTAACCCTAAAACTAACCTGTACTGAAACCCTAACCCTAACCCTAACCCTAACCTATACCGTATCCCTAAACCTAACCTAAACCTAACCCTAACCTGTACCGTAACCCTAACCTAACCCTAACCCTAAACCTAACCCTAAAACTAACCGTAACCTGTACCGTAACCCTAAAATTAACACTAAACCTAACCTGTACTGTAACCCTAACCCTAACCCTAAACCTAACCTTAACCCTAACCTGTACCGTACTCTAAACCTAACCCTAAACCTAACCTATACAGTAAACCTAACCCTAAACCTAACAATAACCTGTACCGTAACCCTAACCATTACCCTGACCAAAACACTAACCCTAACCAGTATCGTAACCCTAACCCTAACCCTAAACCTAAAGCCTACCTGTACCTAAACCCTAACCCTAAACATAACCCTATTCTGTTCCTCAACTATAACCCTAATCCTAACCGTAAACGTAACCTGTATGGTAACACTAACCCTAACTCTATCCCTAACCAGTACCGCAACCCTAACCCTAACCCTAACCCTAACCCTGACACTAACCTTTACGGTAACCCTAACCATAACTTTAACCCTAACCCTAACACTAAAACTAACCCTAATCCTGACACTAATCTGTACGGTAACCCTAACCCTACCCCTAACCCTAATCCTAACCCTAACTCATACCGTAACCATAACCCCAAACCTAACCTTACCCTGAACCGTAAACCTTACCCTAACCCCAATCCTAACCATAACCCTAAACCACAATTGTACCCCAACCGTAACCATAACCCTAACCATAACCCTACCCTAACCGAAACCCTTAAATGTAACACTAAACCTAAACCTAACCCTAAACCTAAACCTGTATCGTAACCCTAAACCTAACCCTAAACCTAACCTATACCGTAACCCTAACCCTAAACCTAACCTGTACTGAAACCCTAACCCTAACCCTAACCCTAACCTATACCGTATCCCTAAACCTAACCTAAACCTAACCCTAACCTGTACCGTAACCCTAACCTAACCCTAACCCTAAACCTAACCCTAAAACTAACCGTAACCTGTACCGTAACCCTAAAATTAACACTAAACCTAACCTGTACTGTAACCCTAACCCTAACCCTAAACCTAACCTTAACTCTAACCTGTACCGTAACCCTAAACCTAACCCTAAACCTAACCTATACCATAAACTTAACCCTAAACCTAACCATAACCTCTACCGTAACCCTAACCATTACCCTGACCAAAACACTAACCCTAACGAGTACCGTAACCCTAACCCTAACCCTAAACCTAAAGCCTACCTGTACCTAAACCCTAACCCTAACCATAACCTAATTCTGTTCCTCAACTATAACCCTAATCCTAACCCTAAACGTAACCTGTATGGTAACCCTAACACTAACTCTATCCCTAACCTGTACCGCAACCCTAACCCTAACCCTAACCCTAACCCTAACCCTGACACTAACCTGTACGGTAACCCTAACCATAACTTTAACCCTAACCCTAACCCTCAACCTAACCTGTTCCATAACCATGACCCTAAACCTAACTTTAACCTGAACCGTAACCCTAACCCTATCACAACCCTACCTGTAAGCCTAAACAACAACTGTACAGCAACCTTAACTGTAACCCTAACCATAACCCACCCTAACCGTAACCCTTACCTGTACCGTAACACTAAACCTAACCCTAAATCTAACCTGTACCGTAACCCTAACTGAACCCTAAACCTAAACTTAACCCTAAACGGTACCGAAAACCTAAACCTAACCCTAACCCTAACCCTAACCTGTACCGTAACCCTAACCCTAACACTAACTCTAAACCTAATTGTACATTAGCCCTAAACCTAAACCTAACACAAACCCTACACTGTACAGTAACCCTAACACTAACACTGTTCCCTGACCCTAACACTAACCCTAACCTTAACACTAACTCTAAACCTAACCTGTACCCTAACCCTAACCCTAACCTCTATATCAAACCTAACCCTAACCATAACACTAACCCTAACCTTAGCCTGTACCATAACACAAACACTAATCCTAACCCTACAGGTTAACATATCCCTAACCTGTACCGTATCCCTAACGGTAAACCTAACCCCAACCCTAAGCCAACCCCTAACCACTACTGCAACTGTAACCCTAACCCTAACCCTAACCCTAACTCTAACCTGTACCGTAACCCTAAACCTAACCCTAATGTTAAACCTAACCCTAACGCTAACGCTAACCATAACCCTAACACTTACCTGTACCGTAACCATACCCCTAACTGTAAACCTAACCTGTACTGTAACCCTAACCCATACCATACCCGTAACCCTTACCCACAACTGTTCCGCAAACCTTACCGTAACCCTAACGCTAACCCTAACCCTAAACCTATCCTGAACTGTAACCCTAACCCTAACACTAACCCTACACGTAACCCTAACCCACAACTGTTCCGCAAACCTAACCGTAATCCTAACCCTAACCCTGACCGTAAACCTTACCTGTACCGTAACACTTAACCTAACCCTAAACCTAACATGTACCGTAACCCTACCCCTAACCATAACCCTAAACCTAACCCTAACCCTAACCCTAACCTGTACCGTAACCCTAACCCTAACACTAACCCTAACCCTAAACCTAACTTGTACCGTAAACCTAACACTAAACCTAACCCTACCCTGAACCATAACCCTCACCCTAACCCTAACACTAACCCTACCCGGAACCCTAACCACAACTCTACCGCAACCCTAAACATAACCGTATCCCTAACCGTAACCCTTCCCTAGACCGTAACGCTAACCCTAACCCTACTCCTAAGATGTACCGTCACCCTAATCCTAAACCTAAACTTTACCGTAAACTGTACCGAAACCCTAACCCTAACCCTAAACCTAACTTATCCCTAACCTCAACCGTAACCCTAAAACTAACCGTAAACGTAACCTGTGCCATAACCCTAACCCTAACCCTAAAACTAACCTGTACCATAACCCTACCTAACCCTAACAGTAACCCTAAACTTAACCCTAACCTGTACCGTAACCCTAACTGTACCCCTAAACTTAACCCTAACCTGTACCATAACCCTAACCGTACCCTTAACCATAACCTGTACCATCACCCTAACCCAAACCCTAACCCTAAACCTAAACGGTACCGTAACCCTCACCCTAACAGTAACCCTAACCTTAACCCTAACCTGTACTGTAACCCTAACCCTACCCCTAAACCTAACTCTAACCTGTACCGTAACCCTAACCCCAACCCTAACCTGAACCGTAACCCTAAACTAACCCTACCCCTAACCTTAATGCTATCCTATACTGTAAGCCTAAACCTAACACTAACCGTAACCCTAACCTGTACCGTTACCCTAACCATAAACCTAAACCCAACCCTAACCCTAACCCTAATCTCTACCGTAACTCTAACCCTAACCCTAAGCCTAAACGGTACCGTAACCCTAATCCTAACCCTAACCCTAAGCCTAAACGGTACCGTAACCCTAAACCTAACCATACATGTAACGCTAACCTTAACACTATCCTGTACCGTAACCCAACCCGAACCCTAACCCTAACCTTAACGCTATCCTATACCGTAACCCAAACCCTAACCCTAACCGTAACGCTAACCTGTACCGTTATCCTAAACGTAACCCTAAACCCAACACTAAACCTAACCCTAACAACTACCGTAACCCTAACCCTAACCCTAAACCAAACCGTAAACTGTACCATAACTCTAACCCTACCCCTAAACCTAACACGTACCTGTACCGTAACTCTAACCCTTACCCTAACCCTAACCTGTGACATAACAATAACCCTAACCCGAACCCTAACCCTAACTCTAACCTGTATGGTAACCCTAACCCTAACTCTAACCTGTGCAGTAAACCTAACCCTAACCCTAAACCTTCCCTAACCCTAACCCTAACCCTAAATCTAACCTATGGTAACCCTAACCCTAACCCTAACCCTAAACCTGACCCGTACTTTAAAACTAACCCTAACACTAACCCTAATCGTAAACCTTACCTGAACTGTATCCCAAAACCTACCCTAAACCTAACCCTAACCTGTACCATAACCCTAACCCTAACCCTAAACCTAACACTAACCATAACCTGTACCATAAACCTAAACCTAAACCTAACCATAACCATAAGTTGTACCGTAACTCTACCCCTCACCGTAAACCTAAACTTAACCCTAACCTCTACCGTAACCCTAATCCTAACCCTAACACTAACCCTAATCCTGACACTAATCTGTACGGTAACCCTAACCCTAACCCTAACCCTAAACCTAACCCTAATCCTAAACCTAACCTATACCATAACCATAACCCTAAACCTAACCTTACCCTGAACCGTAACCCTTACCCTAACCCAATCCTACCCGTAGCCCTAAACCACACCTGTACCGCGACCCTAACACTAAGCCTAACTGTAACCCTACCCAAACCGAACCCTTACCTGTAACGTAACACATAACCTAACCCTAAACCTAACCTGTATCGTAACCCTAAACCTAACCCTAAACCTAACCTGTACTGTAACCCTAACCCTAACCCTGAACCTAACCATAGCCTGTACCGTACCCTAACCCCTACCCTGACCAAAACACTAACCCTATCCAGTACCATAACCCTTACTCTAACTCTAAACCTAATGCTAACCTGTACCTAAACCCTAATATTAACCCTAACCCTATACTGTACCTAAACTCTAATCCTAATCCTAACCCTAAACGTAAACTGTACGGTAACCCTAACCCTAACTCTATCCATAAACTGTACAGAAACCCTAACCCTAACCCTAACCTGTTCCGCAACCCTAACCCTAACCCTAACCCTAACCCTGACAGTAACCTGTACGGTAACCCTAACTATAACTCTAACCCTAACCCTAACCCTCACCCAACCCATACCGTAACCGTAACCCTAAACCTAACCTTAACCTGAACCGTAACCCTTAGCCTAAACACAACCCTACCTGTAAGCCTAAACAACTGTACAGCAACCCTAACAGTAACCCTAACCATAACCCTTATCTAACCGTAACCCTTACCTGTATGTAACCCTAACCCTAACCCTAAACCTAACCTAAACCCTAAACGGAACCGAAAACTTAAACCTAACCCTAACGCTAACCTGTACCATAACCCTAACCCTAACCGTAACACTAACCCTAACGCTAACACTTACCTGTACCGTAACTATACCCCTAACTGTGAACCTAACCTGTACCATAACCCTAACCCTAACCCTACCCATTCCCTAACCCACAACTGTTCTGCAAACCTAACAGTAACCCTAACCCTAACCCTAACCCTAACCTGTAACGTAACCCTAAACATAACCCTAACGCTATCCCTAATGTTTACCTGTACTGTAACCCTAACACTAAACTTAAGCTAACTTGTACCGTAACCCTATCCGTAACCATAACCCTAAACCTAACCCTAACCTAACCCTAACCCTAACCTGTACCGTAACCCTAACCCTAACACTAACCCTAACCCTAAACCTAAATTGTACCATAAAACTAACACTAAACCTAACCCAACCCTGAACCGTAAGCCTAACCCTTATCCTAAGCCTACCGTAACCCAAACCCACAACTCTACCGCAACCCTAACCATAACCGTACCCTAACCGTAACCCTTCCCTGGACCGTAACACTAACCCTAACCCTAACCCTAAGATGTACCGTCACCCTAACCCTAAACCTAACCTTTACCGTAACCTGTACCGAAACCCTAACCCTAACGCTAAACGTAACCTGTACCATAACCCTAACTCTAGGTCGAACCTCTATGGCAAACCTAACCCTAACCCTAAAACTAACACTAACACTGAACCTAACGCCAACATGTACCATAACACTAACCCTAACCCTAAACCTAAACCCCACCTGTACCGTAACTCACACCCTAAACCTAACCCTAACCTAACCTTAACCCTAACTTGTACCGTAACCCTAACCTTACCCGAACCCTAACCTTTACCATAATCCTAACCCTAACCCTAACACTAACCCTACCCGTAACCCTAAACCACACCTGTACGGCAACCCTAACCTAACCCTAACCCTAACCTTAACCATAAAACTTACCTGTACCGTAACACTAACCCTAACCCTAAACCTAACCCTACCCTGAACCGTAAAACTAACCCTAACCCTAACCCTACCCGTAACCCTAACCCACAACTGTACCGCAACTCTAACCTAACCCTAACCCTAACCTTAACCATAAAACTTACCTGTACCGTAACACTAAGCCTAACCCTAAACCTAACCCTACCCTGAACAGTAAAACTAACCCAAACCCTAACCCTACCCGTAACCCTAAACCACACCTGTACGGCAACCCTAACCTAACCCTTACCCTAACCTTAACCATAAAACTTACCTGTACCGTAACACTAACCCTAACCCTATACCTAACCCTACCCTGAACCATAAAACTAACCCTAACCCTAACCCTACCCGTAACCCTAACCCACAACTGTATCGCAACTCTAACCTAAACCTAACCCTAACCTTAACCATAAAACTTACCTGTACCGTAACACTAAACCTTACCCTAAAGCTAACCCTACCCTGAACCGTAAAACTAACCCAAACCCTAACCCTACCCGTAACCCTAAACCACACCTGTACGGCAACCCTAACCTAACCCTAACCCTAACCTTAACCATAAAACTTACCTGTACCGTAACACTAACCCTAACCCTAAACCTAACCCTACCCTGAACCGTAAAACTAACCCAAACCCTAACCCTAACCCTAACCCTAAACCAGCCATAACCCTAACCTGTACCGTAACACTAACCTAAACCTAAACCTAACCTGTACCCTAAATCTAACCCTAACCTTAACGCTAACCCTAAGCTGTACCGTAACCCTACACCTAACCTGTACCTAAAAACTAACCCTAACCTGTACCATAACCCTACCACTAAACGTAACCCTAACCTGTACTGTAAACCCTAATCCTAACCCTAACCCTAAACCTAAACCTAACCCTAACCCTAACCCTAAGCATAACCCTAACCCTAAACCTAACACTAACGTGTACCTTAAACCTAAACCTAAAACTAACCGTAACCCTAACTTGTATCGTAACCCTAATCCTAACCCTAACCCTAAACCTACCCTGTACCGTAACCCTAACCCAAACCTTACCCTAGCTCTAAACCTAACCTGTACCTTAACCCTAACCGTAACCCTAAACTCTATGGTAAACCTAACCCTAATCCTAACCCTAACCCAATCCTAACCTGTACCGTAACCGTAACCCTAACCCTAACCGTAACACTAACCTGTACCGTAACACTCACACTAACCCTAAACCTAACCCTAACCTGTACCATAACACTAACCCGAACACTGACCCTAACCTGTACCGTAACCCTAACCCTAACCCTAACACTAACCAGTACCATAACACTCCTAACCATAAACCTAACCCTAACCCTAACCTGTACCGAACCCTAACCCTAACACTCACCCTAACCTGTACCGTAACCCTAACCCTAATCCTAACCTTAAACCTAACACTAATCTGTACCGTAACCTAACCCTAACACTAGCCCTAACGCTAACTTGTATCGTAAACCTAACCCTAAACATAACCCTAAGCCTACCCTGTACCGTAACCCTTAACCTAACCCTCACCCTAACCCTAAACCTAGCTCTAAACCTAACCTGTACCATAACCCTGACCCTAAACCTAAACTCTATGGCAAAGTAAATCCTAACCCTAACACTAAACCTAACCCTCAACTATAGAGTAACACTAACCCTAAACCTAACACTAAAACTAACCCTAACCCTCAACCTAACCGGTACCGTAACCCTAACTCTAACTCTAAACCTAACCCTAACCCTAACCCTAACCCTAACCCTAACCCTAATCTTAACCTGTAACATAACCCTAAACCTAACCCTAAACCTAACCCTAAGCTGTTAGGTAACACTAACCCTAAACCTACCACTAAACTGTACCGCAACCCTAACCCTAACCCTTACCCAACCCTAACCCTAACCCTGACCCTAACCTGTACGGAAACCCTATCCCTCACCCTAACCTGTACCGTAACCCTAACCCTAATCCTAACCTTAAACCTAACACTAACCTGTACCGTAACCTAACCCTAAATTTAGCCCTAACCCTAACCTAACCCTAACCCTAACTTGTATCGTAACCCTACCCCTAAATATAACCCTAACCCTACCCTGTACCATAACCCTAACCCTAACCCTCAGCCTAACCCTAACCCTAGCTCTAAACCTAACCTGTACCGTAACCCTAACCCTAATCCTAACCTTAAACCTAACACTAACCTGTACCGTAACCTAACCCTAAATTTAACCCTAACCCTAACCTAACCCTAACCCTAACTTGTATCGTAACCCTACCCCTAAATATAACCCTAACCCTACCCTGTACCATAACCCTAACCCTAACCCTCAGCCTAACCCTAACCCTAGCTCTAAACCTAACCTGTACCGTAACCCTAAACCTAAACCTAAACACTATTGCAAAGCTAATCCTAACCCTAACACTAACCCTGCCCCTAAACTATACAGTAACACTTACCTAAAACTAACACTAAAACTAACCCTAACCCTAAACCTAACAGGTACCGTAATCCTAACCCTAACTCTAACCCTAACCCGAAACCTTATCCTAATCTGTAACGTAACCCTAAACCTATCCCTAAACCTAACCCTAACCTGTAAGGTAACACTAATCCTAACCCTACCACTAACCTGTACCGCAACCCTAACCCTAACCCTTACCCAACCCTAACCCTAACCCTAACCCTAACATGTACAGTAACCCTATCCCTCACCCTAACCTGTACCGTAACCCTAACCCTAACCCTAACCATACCCGTAACCCTAACACACACCTGTACGTCAAACCTAACCCAAACACTAACCCCAACCCTAACCCTAACCCAGCCATAACCCTAACCTGTACCGTAACACTAACCTAACCCTAAACCTAACCTGTACCCTAACCCTAACCTTCACGCTAACCCTAACACTAACCTGTACCGTAACCCTAACCCTAACACTAACCCTAACCTGGACCGTAACCCTACCCCTAAACCTAACCCTAACCTGTACCGTAACCCTAATCCTAACACTAAACCTAACCCTAAACCTAACCCTAACCCTAACCCTAAACTTAACCCTAACACTAACGTGTACCTTAAACCTAATCCTAAAACTAACCCTAACCCTAACTTGTATCGTAACCCTAATCCTAACCCTAACCCTAAACCTACCCTGTAAAGTATCCCTAACCCAAACCTATCCCTAGCTCTAAACCTAACCTGTACCCTAACCCTAACCCTAACCCTAAACTCTATGGCAAACCTAACCCTAATCCTAACCCTAACCCAATCCTAACCTGTACTGTAACCCTAACCCTAACGCTAAACCTAACCTGTACCAGACCCTAAACCTACCACTAATCCTAACCCTAACCCTATCCTGTACAGTAACCCTAACCCTAAACCTAAACCTAAACCTAACCTGTTCCGTAAACCTAACACTAAACCTAACCCTATCCCTAACTCTAACCTAACCCTAACCCTAACCTGTACTGTAAACCTAAACCTAACATTAACCCTAACCTTAACCCTTACCCTAATCCTAACCCTAAACCTAACCTGTACCGTAACCCTACCCTAATCCTATCTGTAACCTGTTCCGAAGCACTAACGCTAACCTGTACCGTAACCCTAACCCTAATGTTAACCTGAACCCTAACCTGTACCGTAACCCTACCCCTAAACCAACCCTAACCTTTACTGTAACCCTAATCCTAACCCTAAACCTTACCCTAACCCTAAACCTTACCCTAACCCTAACACTAACGTGTACCTTAAATCTAAGCCTAAAACTAACCCTAACTCTAACTTGTATCATAACCCTAATCCTAACCCTAACCCTAAACCTACACTGTACCGTAACCCTAACCCAAACCTAGACCTAGCACTAAACCTAACCTGTACCCTAACACTTACCCTAACCCTAAACTCTATGGCAAACCTAACCCTAATCCTAAACCTAACCCAACCCGAACCTGTACCGTAACCCTAACCCTAACCCTAACCCTAACGCTAACCCTAACCTAACCCTAACATATACGGTAACCCTAACCCTAACACTAAACTTAACCCTATCCCTAACTCTAATCTAACACTAACCCTAACATGTACTGTAACCCGAAACCTAACCCTAACCCTAACCTTAACCCTAAAACTAATCCTAACCCTAACCCTAACCCTAAACCTAACCTGTACCATAACCCTAAACCTAACCTTAACCCTAAACTTAACCCTAACCCTAATCCTAAACTAACCCTAACCCTAACCTGTACCGTGACCCTAACTGTAACCCTAAACCCAATCCTAACCCTAACCACTACCGCAACCCTAACACTAACCCTAACAATAACCTAAACTTAATCCTAACCTGTACCGTAATCCTAACCCTAACGATAACCCTAAACCTAACCCTTAACTAAACCGAAGACCTAACCCTAACCCTAACCCTAACCTGTACTGTAATACTAACCTAATTCTAAGGCTAACCCTAAACCTAACTTGTACCATAACCCTCACACTAACCCTACCCTAAACCTACCCTGTACCGTAATTCTAACCCTAATCCTAACCCTACCCTGTACCGTAACCCTAACCCTAAACCTAAACCTAACTCTAAACCTAACCTGTACCCTAACCCTAACCTATAACCTAACCCTAACCCTAACCCTAAACCTAACACTAACCTTTACCGTAACCCTCACCCTAACCCTAACGCTAACCCTAACCCTAACCTGTACCATAACCCTAAACCTAACCTCACCCTAACCCGTACCGTAGCCCTCACCCTAACACTTACCCTACCCGTAACCCAAACCCAGACCTCTACGGCAAAACTAAACCTAACCCTAACCGTAACCCTTACCTGTACCATAACACTAACCCTAACCCTAATCGTAACCTGTTCCGTAAACCTATCCCTAACCCTATCCCTAACCTGTACCGTAACCCTAACCCTAACCCTAAACATGACCTGTACCGAAAACCTGTAACGTAACACTAACCCTAACCCTAATCCTAACCCTAACCTGTACAGTAAGCCTAACCCTAAACCTAACCTAACTTGTACAGTAACCCTAATCCTAACCCTAACCCTGACCCTAACCCTAACGCTAACCCTAAAACTAACCTGTACCTTAGCACTAACCCTAACACTAAGCCTAACCCTAACTTGTATCGTAACCATAATCCTAACCCTATCCCTAACCCTACATTGTACCGTAACCCTAACCCTAACCCTAACCCTAGCTCTAAACCTAAACTGTACCCTAACCCTAACCCTAACCAAAACACTATGGCAAACCTAAGCCTAATCCTAACCCTAAATGAACCCTAACCTGTTCCGTAACCATAACCCTAACCCTAAACTGTACTTTACCCTAACCGTAAACCAAACCCTAAACTGTTCTGCAACCCGAACCCTAAACCTAACCCTGACAATAACCTGTACGGTAACCCTAACCCTAACCGTAACCCTAACCCTAACTTGTACCGCAAGCCTAACCCTAACCCTAACCCTAAACGTAACCCTAACCCTAATCCTAACCTGTACGGTAACTCTAACACTAACCCAAACCCTAACATGTACCATAAAACCAACACTATACCTAACCCTATCCCTAACCCTAACCTTAAACCTAACCCTAACCTGTACCATAACCCTAAACCTAACTCTAACCCGAAACTTAACCCTAACCCCAACCCTAACCGTAAACTTAACATGTACCGTAACCCTAACCGTAACCCTAAACCCAACCCAAGCCTAACGCTAACCACTTTGTAACCCGAACCCTAACCCTAACCCTAAAGTTAAACCTAAACTGTACTGTAACCCTTAACCTAACTCTAACCCTAACTGTAACTCTTACCTGTACCATAACCCTACACCTAAACGTAAACCTAAACAGTACCGTAACCCTAACCTAACCCTAACCTTAACCTAACCCTAACCCTAATCTTAACACTAACCTGTACTGTAACCCTAACCATAACCCTAACACTAACCTAACCATAACCTTAACCGTAACCCTTAACTGTACCTAACCCTAAACCTAACCCTAAACCTAACCTGCACCGTAAGCCTAACCCTAAACATAACCCTAACCAATACCGTAACCCTATCCCTAACCCTAAACATAACCCTAACCTGTACCGTATGTCTAGCCCTAAACCTAACCCTAACCTGTACTGTAACCCTAACCCTAAACCTAACACTAACCCTAAAACTAACCCTAACCCTAAATTGTATCGTAACCCTAACCCTAACCCTAAACCTAACCCCAACCTATACCGACCCTAACCCTAACCCTAACCCTGCTCTACACCTAACCTGTACCCTAACCCAAACCGTAACCCTAAACTGTACGGAAAACCTAACCCTAACCCTAACCCTAACACTAACCCTAACCCTAACCTGTACCATAACACTAACCCTAACCCTAACTCTAACCCTAACCCTAACCGAAACCAAACTGGTACCGTAACCCTAACACTAACCCTAAACCTAAACCTAACCCTAACGCTAACCTATACCGTATAACTAATCCTAAACCTAACAGTAACCCTAACTTGTACCGTAACTCTACCCCAACCCTAAACCTAACCCTAAACTATACCGTTATCCTAAATCTAACCCTAAACCAAACATGTACCATAATCCGAAACCTAACCCTGAACCTAAACATAACCTGTATCATAACCCTAACACTAATCCTTATCCTAAGCCTAACCCTAACCCCGTACAATACCCTAACACGAACACTAACCCAAATGGTAAACTGTACCGTAACCCTAACCCTAACCTAACCCTAAACATAATCTTAACCCTAACCCTAATCCTAACCCTAACCCTAAACCTAACCTGTACCGTAACACTAACCGTAACCCTAAAGTGTACCGCAACCCTAACCCTAGTCATAACCCTAACCCTAACCCTAACCCTGACCATAAACTGTACGGTAACCCTAACCCTAACCCTAACCCAAACCCTAACCTGTACGGAAACCCTAAAACTAACCATAACCCTAACCTGTACAGCAACCCTAACGCTAAACCTAACCCTAAACCTAACCTAACCCTAACCCTAACCTGTATGGTAACCCTAACCCTAACCCTAACCCTAAACTGTACCGTAAACCTAACACTAAACGTAACCCTATCCCTAACCGTTACCTTAACCCTAACCCTAACCCTAACCCTAACCTTAACCCTAAACCTAACCCTGACAATAATGCTAACCTGTACCGTAAACGTAACCCTAAACCTAACCCTAACCTGTACCATAACCCTCTCCGTAACCTAAACCCAAAAATAAGCCTAACCATAACCACTACCGTAACCCTAACCCTAACCCTAACACTGAACTTAACCCTAAACTGTATGGTAACCCCATCCCTATGGCCAAGCCTAACACTAACCCTAACCTGTACCGTAACCCTAACCCTAACACTAACCCTAACCCTAACCCTACCCTGTTCTGTAACCCTAAACCTAACCCTAACCCTAAATCTATCCAGTACCGTAACCATAACCCTAAACGTAACCCTGCCTCTAAACCTAAACTGGACCCTAACTCTAACACTATCCCTAACCTCTATGGCAAACCTAACCCAAACCTAACACTAAACCTAACCCTAACCTGTACCGTAACCCTAACCCTAACCCTAACCCTAACCCTAAACTTAACCCTCAACCTCACCTATACCGTAACACTAACTCTAACCCTAACCCTAACCTTTACCCTAACCCTAACCTGTACCGGAACCCTCACCCTAATCCTAACTCTAAAATAACCCTAACCTGTACCGTACCCTAACCCTAACCATAACCCTAACCTGTACCGTAACCCTAACCGTAAACCTAACCTGTACCGTAACCCTAACTGTAACACTAAACCCAACCCTAACCCTAACCCTAACCACTATGGTAACCATAACACTACCCCTAACCATAACCCTAAACTTAACCCTAAAGTGTACCGTAACCCTAACCCTATGGCCAACCCTAATACTAACCCTTACCTCAACCGAACCCTAACCCTCACACTAACCCTCACCTTACCGTAACCCTAACCCTAACTCTATCCCTAACCCTAAACCTAACCCTAACTTGTACCGTAACCCTAAACATAAGCCTATCCTTAACCTTACCCTGTACCGTAAATCTAACCCTAACCCTAAACCTAACCTGTACCGTAACCATAACCCTAATCCTAAATCTAACTCTAAACCTAACCGGTACTCTAACCCTAACATATAACCTAACCCTATCCCTTACAGTAACCCTAACCCTAACCCTACCTAAACCGAAAACCTACCCCTAACCCTAACCCTAACCCTAACCTGTACCGTAACCCTACCCTAACACTAACCCTAACCCTAACCCTAACCTGTACCGTAACCCTACCCTAACACTAACCCTAACCCTAACCCTAACCTGTACCGTAACCCTCACCCTAAACCTAAATCTAAAAATAACCCTAACATGTACCGTAACCGTAACCAAAACATAACCCTAACATGTAACGTAACCCTAACCCTAACCCTAAACTTAACACTAACCTGAACCTTAACACCACACCTAACCCTAACCCTAATATGTCCCGTAACCCTAACCCTAACCCTAACCATAAACAAACCCCGACACTGTACCGTAACCCTAACCCTAACCCTAACACTAACCCTAACCTGTACCGTAACCTTAACCCTAACCCTAACCCTACCCGTAACCCTAACCCACACCTGTACGGCAAAACTAACCCTAACCCTAACCCTAACCCTAACCCTATCCCTAACTCTAACCCTAATTGTAACAATTACCTGTACCGTAACACTAAATCTAACCCTAAACCTAACCTGTACCATAACCCTAAAACTAACCCTAACCCTAACCCTAACGTGTACCATAACCCGAACCCTAACCCTAACCCTAACCTGTACAGTATCCCTAACCCTAACCTTAATCGTAACCTAATCTGTACCGTTACCCTAACCCTAACCCTAAGCCTAACCCTCACCCTAACCTATATGATAACCCTAACCCTAACAATAACCATAACCATAACCCTAACCCTAACCTGTACAGTAAACCTAACACTAAACCTAATCCTATCCTTAACGCTAAACTTAACCCTAACCCTAACCTGTACTGTAACCATAACCCTAACCCTAACCTTAACCCTAACTCTAATCCTAGCCCTAATCCTAACCCTAACCTGTACCGTAACCCTAATCGTAACTCTAAACCCAACCCCAACCCTAACCCTAAGCCTAACTACTACCGTAACCATAACACCAACCCTAACCCTAACCCTAAACTTAACCCAAAACTGTACCGTAACCCTAACCCTAACGCTAAACCTAACCCTAAACATTACCAAACCAAAACCCTACCCCCAACCCTAACTAACCTGTATCATAACCCTAAACCTAACTCTATCCCTAACGCTAAACCTAACCCTAACTTGTACCATAACCCTAACCCTAACCCAAACCCTAACTTGTACCCTAACACTAAACCTAACCCTATCCCTAACCCTACTTGTACTGTAATTCTAACCCTAACCCTAACCCTCTCCTGTACCGTAACCCTAAACCTAACCCTCACCTTAACCTGTACCATAGCCCTAACCCTAACACTTACCCTACCCGTAACCCAAACCCACACCTGTAGGGCAACCCTAAACCTAACCCTAACATACACTTACCTGTTTCATAACACTAACCCTAAACCTAAACGTAACCTGTTCCATAACCCTAACCCTAAACCAAACACTAAATCTAACCTGTACCGTAACCCAACCCTAACCCTAAACCTAACCTGTACTGTAACCCTATCCCTAACCCTATCCCTAACCTGTACCGTAACCCTAAACCTAACCCTATCCTGTACAGTAAACCTACCCCTAAACCTAACACTAACCTGTACGGTAACCCTATTCCTACCCCTATCCCTGACCCTAACCCTAACCCGAGCTCTAAACCTAACCTATCCCCTAACCCTAACCCTAAACCTAAACTCTATGGCAAACCTAACACTAAGCCTAACCCTAACACAACCCTAACCTGTACCGCAACCCTGACCCTAACCCTAAACCTAACCTGTACCGCAAGCCTAAAACTTACACTAACCCTAACCCTAACCCTAACCTATACAGTAACCCTAACCCTAAACATAACCCTAACCATAACCTGTACATTAAACCTAACACTAAACACAACCTTAACCCTAAACCTAACCGGTACCGTAACCCTAACCCTAACTCTAACCCTAACCCTAACCCTAATCCTAACCTGTAACGTAACGCTAAACCTATCCCTAAACCTAACCCTAACCTGTAAGTTAACACTAACCCTAATCCTACCACCAACCTGTACCGCAACACTAACCCTAACCCTAACACTAACCCTAAACCTAACCCTAACCTGTTCCGTAAACCTAACACTAAACCTAACCCTATCCCTAACTCTAACCTAACCCTAACCTGTACTGTAAACCTAACCCTAACATTAACCCTAACCTTAACCCTTATCCTAATCCTAAACCTAACCCTAACCCTAAACCTAACCAGTACCGAAACCCTAACCGTAACCGTAACCTAAACTTAACCCTAACCCTAATACTAACACTAACCCTAACCCTAACCTGTACCGTAACCCTAACCGCAACCCTAAACCCAACCCTAACCCTAACGCTAACCCTAACCACTACAGTAACCCTAACACTAAACCTAAAACTAACCCTAAACTTAACCCTAAAATGTACCGTAACCCTAACCATAATGCTAACCCTAAAACTAACCCTTAACGAAACCGAAACCCTACCCCTAACCCTAAACCTAACCTGTACCGTAACCCTAACCCTAAATCTATGCCTAACCCTAACCCTAACTTGTACCATAACCCTCACAGTACCCTATCGCTAACCCTACCCTGTACCGTAATTCTAACACTAAACCTATCACTAACCTGTACTCTTACCCTAACCCTAAACATTACCTAAATCTCAACCTAACCTGTAACCTAAACCTGACCTATAACCTAACCCTAACCCTAACCATAACCCTAAACCTAACACTAACCTTTACGTAACCCTCACCCTAACCATAACGCTAACACTAACCCTATCCTGTAACATAACCCTATACCTAACCCTCACCCTAACCTGTACCGTAGCCCTAACCCTAACAATTACCCTACCCGAAACCCAAACCCACACCTGTATGGCAACCCTAAACCTAACCCTAACCGTAACACTTACCTGTTTTGTAACACTAACCCTAACCCTAAACGTAACCTGTTCCATAACCCTAACCCTAAACCAAACACTAAACCTAACCTGTACCGTAACCCCAAACCTAACCCTAACCTGTACCGTAACCCTATCCCTAACCCTATCCCTAACCTGTACCGTAACCCTAACCCTAACCCTAACCCTAATGCTACCTTGTACTGTAATTCTAACCCTAACCCTACCCTAAACTGTACTGTAACCCTAACACTAACCCGAACCCTACGCTGTACCGCAACCCTAACCCTAACCCTAACCCTAACCTAACACTAACCTGTACTGTAACCTAACCCTAACACTAAACCTAACCCTAACTTGGATCGTAACCCTACCCTAAACATAACCCTAACCTACCCTGTACTGAAACCCTAAACCTGTCCCTAAACCTAACCCTAACCTGTACGGTAACCCTAACCCTAACCCTAACACTAACCTGTACCACAACCCTAACCCTAACCCTTACCCTAAACCTAAACCTAAACCAAACCCAGACCCTAACCTGTAGGGTAACGCTAACCTTCACCCTAACCTGTACCGTAACATTACACCTAACCCTAACACTAACCGTCACCCTAACACACACCTGTACGTCAAACCTAACCTAACCCTAACCCTAAGCCAGCCATAACCCTTACCTGTACCATAACACTAACCCTAAACCTAAACCTAACCTGTACCGTAACCCTAACCCTAAACCTAAACCTAACACTAACCTGTACCGTAACCCTCACCTTCACCCTAACCCTAACCCTAACCCTAACCCTAACCTGTACCATAACCCTAACCCTAACACTCACCCTAACCTGTACCGTAACCCAAACCCTAATCCTAACCTTAAACCTAACACTAACCTGTACCATAACCTAAGCCTAACACTAGCCCTAACCCTAACTTGTATTGTAACCCTACCCCTAAACATAACACTAACCCTACCCTGTACCGTAACCCTAACCCTAACCCTTACCCTAACCCTAACCCCAGTTCTAAACCAAACCTGTACCGTTACCCTAAACCTAAACCTAAACTCTATGGCAAAGCTAATCCTAACCCTAACACTAACCCTGCCGCTAAATTGTACAGTAACACTAACCCTAAACCTAACACTAAAACTAACGCTAACCCTAAACCTAACCTGTACCAGAACCCTAAACCTAACCCTCACCTTAAACTGTACCAGAGTCCTAACCATAACACTTACCCTACCCGTAACCCAAACCCACACCTGTACGGCAACCCTAAACCAAACCCTGACCGTACACTTACCTATTTCATAACACTAACCATAACCCTAAACGTAACCTGTTCCATAACCCTAACCCTAAACCAAACACTAAATCTAACCTGTACCGTAACCCAACCCTAACCCTAACCCTAAACTGTACTGTAACCCTATCGCTAACCCTATACCTAACCTGTACCGTAACTCTAAACCTAACCCTAACCTGTACCGAAAACCTAACCCTAACCTATACCGTAACACTAACCCTCACACTAACCCTAACCCTAACCTGTACAGTAAACCTACCCCTAAACCTAACAGTAACCTGTACCGTAACCCTATTCCTACCCCTATCACTGACCCTAAACCTAACCCTAGGTCTAAACCTAAACTGTTCGCTAACTCTAACCCTAACCCTAAACTCTATGGCAAACCTAACCCTAATCCTAACCCTAACACAACCCTAAACTGTACCACAACCCTAACCCTAAACCTAAACCTAAATTGTACCGCAACCATAAACCTAACACTAACCCTAACCCTAACCTATACGGTACCCTAACCCTAACCATAACCCTAACCCTAACCTGTACAGTAAACCTAACACTAAACCTAACCCTAACCCTAAACCTAACCGGTACCGTAACCCTAACCCTAACTCTAACCCTAACCCTAACCCTAATCCTAATCTGTAACGTATCCCTAAACCTAACCCTAACCTGTAAGGTAACACTAACCCTAACCCTACCACCAACCTGTATCGCAACACTAACCCTAACCCTTACCCTAACCCTAACCCTAACCCTACCCGTAACCCTAAGACACACGTGTACGACAAACTAACTCAAACCCTAACCCTAACCCTAACCCTAACCCAGCCATAACCCTAACCTGTACCGTAACACTAACCTAAACCTAAACCTAACCTGTACCCTAACCCTAACCTTAACCTGTACAGTAAACCTAACACTAAACCTAACCCTAACCCTAAACCTAACCGCTACCGTAACCCTAACACTAACTCTAACCCTAACTCTAACCCTAATCCTAACCTGTAACGTATCCCTAAACCTATCTCTAAACCTAACCCTAACCTGTAAGGTAACACTAACCCTAACCCTACCACCAACCTGTACCACAACACTAACCCTAACCCTTACCCTAACCCTAACCCTAACCCTAACTCTACCCGTAACCCTAAGACACACGTGTACGTCAAACCTAACCCAAACCCTAACCCTAACCCAGCCATAACCCTAACCTGTACCGTAACACTAACCTAAACCTAAACCTAACCTGTACCCTAACTCTAACCCTAACCTTAACGCTAACCCTAACCTGTACCGTAACCCTAAACCTAACCTGTAGCGAAACCCTAACCCTAACCTATACCGTAACCCTACGCCTAAACGTAACCCTAACCGGTACCGTAAACCCTAATCCTAACCCTAACCATAAACCTAAACCTAACCCTAACCCTAACCTTAAGCATAACCCTAACCCTAAACCTAACACTAACGTGTACCTTAAACCTAAACCTAAAACTAACCGTAACCCTAACTTGTATCGTAACCCTAATTCTAACCCTAACCCTAAACCTGCCCTGTACCGTAACCCTAACCCAAACCTTACCCTAGCTCTAAACCTAACCTGTACCCTAACCCTAACCGTAACCCTAAACTCTATGGCAAACCTAACCCTTATCCTAACCCTACCCCAATCCTAACCTGCACCGTAACCCTAACCCTAACCCTAACACTAACCTGAACCGTAACACTCACCCTAACCCTAACCCTAACCCTAACCCTAACCCTAACCCCAACCTGTACCATAACCCTAACCCTAATCCTAACCTTAAACCTAACACTAATCTGTACCGTAACTCCTAACTCCTAAACCTAAACTCTATGGCAAAGCTAATCCCAACTCCAACACTATACCTAACCCTCAACTATACAGTAACACTAACCTTAAAACCTAACACTAAACCAACTCCTAACCCTAAACCTAATCTGTACCCTAACCCTAACCCTCACGCTAACCCTAACCCTAACCCTAACCCGTACCGTAACCCTAACCCTAGCCCTAACCTTTAGCGAAAACCTAACCCTAACCTGTATCATAACCCTAACCCTAAACTAACCCTAAACCTAACCTGGACCATAACCCTACCCCTAAACCTAACCCTAACCTGTACCGTAACCCTAATCCTAACCCTAACCCTAACCCTAACCCTAACCCTAACCCTAATGTGTACCTTAAACCTAACCCTAAAACTAACCCTAACCCTAACTTGTATCGTAACACTAATCCTAACCCTAACCCTAAACCTACCCTGTACCGTATCCCTAACCCAAACCTAACCCTAGCTCTAAACCTAACCTGTACCCTAACCCTAACCCTAACCCTAAACACTATGGTAAACCTAACCCCAATCCTAACCCAAACCCAATCCTAACCTGTACTGTAACCCTAACCCTAACGCTAAACCTAACCTGTACCAGAACCCTAAACCTACCACTAACCCTAAACCTAAACCTATCCTGTACGGTAACCCTAACCCTAAACCTAAACCTAAACCTAACCTGTTCCGTAAACCTAACACTAAACCTAACCCTATCCCTAACTCTAACCTAACCCTAACCCTAACCTGTACTGTAAACCTAACCCTAACATTAACCCTAACCTTAACCCTTACCCTAATCCTAACCTTAACCCTAACCCTAACCTGTACCGTAACCCTAACCGTAACCCTAAACCCAACCATAACCCTAACGCTTACCCTAACCACTACGGTAACCCTAACACTAACTCTAAAACTAACCCTAAACTTCACCCTAAACTGTACCGTAATCCTAACCCTAACGGTAACCCTAAAACTAACCCTTAACAAAACCGAAACCCTACCCCTACCCCTAAACCTAACCTGTACCGTAACCCTCAACCTAACTCTATGCCTAACCCTAACCCTAACTTGTACCGTAACCCTCACACTAACCCTATCCCTAACCCTACCCTGTACCGTAATTCTAACACTAACCCTAACCCTAACCCTAACCTGTACCGTTACCCTAACCCTAAACATAAACCGAACTCTAAAACTAACCTGTACCCTAACCCTAACCTATAACCTAACCTTAACCCTAAACCTAACACTAACCTTAACCGTAACTCTCACCCTAACCGTAACGCTAACCCTAACCCTATCCTGTACCATAACCCTAAACCTAACCCTCACCCTAACCCGTACTGTAGCCCTAACCCAAACACTTACACTCCCCGTAACCCAAACGCACACCTGTACGGCAACCCTAAACCTAACCCTAACCGTAACACTTACCTGTTTCGTACCACTACTCCTAATACTAAACATAACCTGTTATGTAACCCTTAACCCTAAACCAAACACTAATCCTAACCTGTACAGTAACCCCAATGCTAACCCTAACTCTAACCTGTACCGTAACCCTAACCCTAACACTAACTATAACCTGTACCGAAAACCTAAACCTAAACTATACCGTAACACTAACCCTAACACTGACACTAACCCTAACCTGTACAGTAAACCTATCCTTAAACCTACACTAACCTGTACCGTAACCCTATTCCTACCCCTAACCTTGACCCTAACCCTAAGCCTAGCTCTAAACCTAACCTGTACCATAACCCTATCCCAAACCCTAAACTCTATGGCAAACCTAACCCTAATCCTAACCCTAAAACAACCCTAACCAGACCGCAAACCTAACCCTAACCTTAAACATAACCTGTAACTCAACCCTAAACCTAACACTAACCCTAACCTTAACCCTAACCCTAACCTGTATGGTAACCCTACCCCTAACCATAACCCTAACCCTAACCTGTACAGTAACCCTAACACTAAACCTAACCCTATCCCTAACTCTAAACTTAACCCCAACCCTAACCTGTACTGTAACCCTAACCCTAACACTAACCCTAACCGTAACCTTAAGCCTAACCCTAATCCTAAACCTAACCCTAAACCAAACCTGTACCGTAACCCTAATCGTAACTCTAAACCCAACCCTAAACCTAACCCTAACCACTACCGTAACCGTAACACTAACCCTAACCCTAACCCTAAACATAACCCTAAACTATACCGTAACCCCAACCTAACGCTAAACCTAACCCTAACCCTTACCAAACCAAACCCTACCCCTAACCCTAACACTAACCTGTATCATAACCCTAACCCTAACTATCCCTAAACCTAAACCTAACCCTAACCTGTACCGTAACCCTAACCCTAACACTAACCTTAACCCTAACCCTAACTTGTACACTAACCCTATCCCTAACCCTACCTTGTACTGTAATTCTAACCTTAACCCTAACTTTAACCTGTACTGTAACCCTAACACTAACCCAAACCCTAACCTGTGCCGTAACCCTAACTCTAACCTTAACTTAAACCTAACACTAACCTGTACCATAACCCAACCCTAACACTAACCCTAATCCTAACTTGGATCGTAACCCTACCCTAAACATAACCCTACCACTACCCTGTACCGTATCCCTAAACCTATCCCTAAACATAAACCTAACCTGTACGGTAACCCTAACCCTAACCCTAACACTAACCTGTTCGGCAACCCTAACCCTAACACTTACCTTAACCCTAAACCTAAACCTAACCTGACCCTAACATGTATGGTAACGCTAAACTTCACCCTAACATGTACCGCAAACTTACCCCTAACCCTAACACTGACCGTTACCCTAACACACACCTGTACGTCAAACCTAACCCTAACCCTAACCCGCAGCCAGTCATAACCCTTACCTGTACGGAAAACCTAACCCTAACCTGAACCTAAACTTTACCGTAACCCTAACAATAACCCTAACAGTAACCTGTACCGTAACCCTACCCCTAAACCTAACCCTAACCTGTAGTGTAACCCTAACTCTAACGCTAACCCTCACCTTACAATAACCCTTACCCTAACCCTAAACCTAACCTGTACCGAAACCCTAACCCTTTCCCGAACCTAACCTGTACCGTAACCCTAACCCTAACCCTAACAGTAATCTGTACCGTAACCCTACCCCTAAACCTAACGGTAACCTCTACCGTAACCCTAATCCTAAACCTAACCCTAACCCTAACCATACCCTGTACCGTAACCCAATCCTAACCCTAACCCTAGCTCTAAACATAACCTGTACCCTAACCCTAACCTTAACCCGAAACTCTATGGCAAACCTAATCCTAACTGTAACCCTAACACTAACCCTAACCTGTACCGTAACACTAACCCTAACTCTAACTCAATACTTAAACATAACCCTAAACCTAAACGGTACCGTAACCCTAACACTAACCCTAACCCTAACCTGTACCGTAATCCTACCCTAACCCTAAAACTAACCTTAACCTATACCCTAACCTTAAACCTAACCCTAACACTCACACTAACGTGTATCTTAACCATCAACCTAAACCTAACCCTAACCCTAACCTCTACCGTAACCCTAACCCTAACCCTAACCCTAACCTGTACCGTAACCCACACCCTAACACTAACCCTAACCCTAACTATACACTGTTACGTAAACATAACCCTAACACTAACCCTAACTCAAAATCTATCCTGGACCTTAACCCTAACCCTAACCCTAACCCTAACCCTAACCCTAACCTCTATGGGAAACCTAACCCAAAACTAACACTAATTCTAACCCTTACCTGTACCGTAACACTAACCCTAACCCTAACCCTAACCTTAACCCCAACCCTAATCCTAACCCTAACCCTAAACCTACAATGTACCGTAACCCTAACCCAAACGTAACCTTAGCTCTAAACCTAACATGTACCCTAACCCTAACCCTAACACTAAACTCTATGGCAAACCTAACCCTAACCCTAACCCTAACCCTAACATGTACAGTAACTGTAACGCTAACCCTGAACCTAACCCTAACCTGTTCCGTAAACGAAACACTAAACTTAACCTGTACCGTAACCCCAACCCTAACCATATCCCTATCCTGAACCGTAATACTATCCCTAACCCTAACCCTAAACTGTACCGTAACCCTAACTCTAACCCTAACCTGTACCAAAAACCTAACCCTAACCTGTTCCGTAACACTAAACCTAACACTAACCCTAACCCTTACCTGCACAGTAACCCTACCCCTAAACCTAAGCCTAACCTGTACCGTAACAGTAATCCTAAGTCTAACCCTGACCCTAACCCTTACTGTAACGCTAATCCAAACACTAACCTGTACCTTAACCCTAACCCTAACACTAACCCTAACCCTAACTTGTATCATAACCATAATCCTAACCCTAACCCTAACCCTACACTGTACCGTAACCCTAACCCTAAACCTAACCCTAACCCTAGCTCAAAACCTAACCTGTACCCTATCCCTAACCCTAACCCTAACCCTAAACTCTATGGAAGACCTAAGCCTAATCCTAACTCTAAACCAACCCTAACCTGTACCGTAAACCTAACCCTAACCCTAACCCTAACCTGTACCGTAACCCTAAACCGAAACCTAAACCTAAACATAACCTGTACCATAACCCTAACACTAAACCTAACCCTTACCCTAAGCCTAACCCTAACCTGTACCCTAACCCTAACTCTAATGCTAAACTGTACCGTAAAACTAACCCTAACCCTAACCATACCCTGTTCCGTAACCATAAACCTATCCCTAACAATAACCCTAACTCTACCCTGTACCGTAACCATACCCTAACCCTAACCCTAACCCTAACCTGAATGGCAAACCAAACCCAAACCTAACACTAAACCTAAACCTAACCCGACACTGTACCGTAACCCTAAACATAACCTGTACTGTAAACCTAACCATAAGCCTAACCCTAACTATAAACCTAACCTGTACCCTAACACTAACAATAACCCTAAACTCTATGGCAAACCTAACCCTATCCCTAACAATAACCCTAACCCTAAACCTAACCGGTACCATAACCCTAACCCTAACACTAAACCTAACCCTAACGTGTACCTTAACACTAACCCGAATCCTAACCCTAACCCTAACCGAACCGGTACCATAACCCTAACCCTAACAGTAAACCTAACCCTAACCCTAACCTGTACCGTAACCCTAACCGTAAACCTAAACCTAACGATAACCTGTACCATAAACTTAACACTAAAGCTAACCCTATCTCTAACCCTAACCTTAACCCTAACCCTGACCCTAACCTGTAGGGTAACCCTTACCATAACCCTAACCCTAACCCTAACCCTACCCGTAACCTTAACCCACACCTGTACGGCAAACCTAACCCTAATCCTAACCCTAAACCTAAACCTAACCCTAACCATAACCCTTACCTGAATCGTAACACTAATCCTAACCCTAACCTAACCTGTACCGTAACCCTAAACCTAACTCTAACCCTAACCCTACCCTGTACCATAACCCGAACCCTGACCCTAACACTAACCTGTACCAAAACCCTAACCTTAACTTGTAACGAAACCCTAACCCTAACCCTAACCCTAACCGTGACCCTTACCTGTAACGTAACACTAACCCTAACCCTAAAACTAACCTGTACTGTAACTCTAACCCTAACCCTAAACCTACCACTAACCCTAACCCTAACCGGAACCGTAACCCAAACCCTAAACCTAACCCTAACCTGTAACGAAACCCTAACCATAACCATAACCTAACCTGTACCGTAACATTAACCCTACCCCTAACCCTAACCCTGACCCTAACCTGTACGGTAAACCTAACCCTAAACCTAACCCTAATCCTTACCCTAACCTGGACGGTAACCCTAACCGTAACCCTAAAACTAACCTGTACCGCAACCCTAAAACTAACAATAACCCTATCCCTAACCCTAACCTGTAGGGTAACCCTAACCCTAACCCTAAACCTAACCTGTATCGTAAACCTAATACTAAACCTAACCGTATCCCTAACTCTAAACTTAACCCTAAGCATAACCTGTATTTTAACCCTAACCCTAACCCTAAACCTAACCTGTACCATAAACCTAACCCTAACCCTAAACCTAATCTTAACCCTAACCTTAATCTTAACCCTAACCCTAACAGTAACCTGTACCGTAACCCTAACCATAACCCTAAACCCAACCCTAAACCTAACCTGTACCGTAACCCTAACCCTAACCCTAACACTAACCCCAACCGGTACAGTAACCCTCACCCTAACACTAACCCTAACACTAACCCTCACCTCTACCGTAACCCTAACACTAACCCTCACTCTAACCTGTAATGTAACCCTAACCCTAGCCCTCAACCTACCCATAACCCTAACCCACACTGGACCGCAACCCTAACGCTAAACGTAACCCTAACCCTAACCCTAACCGTAACACTTACCTCTACCTTACACTAACCCTAACCCTAAATCTAAACTGTACCGTAACCCCAACCCTAATCCTAACTCTAACCCTAATCTGTACTGTAACCCTAACCCTAACCCTTAGCCTAACCTGTACCGTAACCTACCCATAACCCTAACCAAAACTTTAACGTAAACCTACCCCTAACCCTAACCCTAACGTGTACCGTAAACCTAACACTAAACTTAAACCTACCCCTAACCCCAACCTTCAACCTAACCCTAAACTTAACGTGTACCATAACCCTAACCCTAACCCTAATCATAACCTTAACTGTAACATTAACCCTAACCATAAACATAACCTGTACTGTAACCGTAACCGTAACCCTAAACCCAACCCTAAGCCTACCCTAAACAGTTCCGTAAACCTAACCCTAACCCTAAACTTAACCCTGAACTGTACCGTAACCCTAAACCTTATGCTAACCCTAACTTAACCCTTACCTGTAACGTAACCCTACCACTAAATGTAACACTAAGCAGTACCATAACCCTAACCCAAGCCCTAACCCTAACCCTAACCCTAACCCTAACCTGTACCGTAATCCTAACCCTAAGACTAACCCTAAACCTAACCCTAACTTGTACTGTCAACCTAATCCTAACCCTAAACCTAATCCTAACCTGTACCGTAGCCCTAACCATAAGCCAAACCCTTCCCGTAATCCGAGCCCACAACGGTACCACAAACCGAACCCTAAACCTAACCCTAACCCTAACACTAACCCTAACCCTAACCTGTACCGAAACCCTAACCCTAAGCGTAACCCTAAACTGTATCGTAACCCTAACAGTAACCCTAAAACTAATCATAACCTGTACCCTAAACCTAACCCTAACCCTAACCTGTAACGTAACCCTAAACTCTACCCTAAACCTAACCCTAACACTAACCTATAACATAACACTAACCCTAAACCTAACTGTAACCCTAACGTGTAACACAACCCTAACCATAAACATAAACATAACCCTAACCTGTACCGTAACCCTAATCCTAATCCTAACCCTAACCTGTACCGTTAACCTAACCCTAAACGTAAACCTAACATAACCTGTACCATAACCGTAAACCTAACCCTAACCCTAACCGTAATCCTAAACTCTACCGTCACACTAACCCTAACCCTAAACCTAAGCTGTACCGCAAACCTAACCCTAACCCTAAACCTAACCCTAACCCTGACCCTAACCTGTACGGTAACCCTAACCCTAACCCTAACCCTACCCTCACCCTAACCTGTACGGTAAGTCTAATCCTAAACCTAAACTTAAACCTAACAGGTACCATAACCCTAACCCTAACTCTAACCGTAACCTGTACCGTAACCCTAAACCTACACCTAAACCAAACCCTAACTTGTACCATAACCCTAAATCTAACCCCAACCCCAAACCTAACCCTAACCTGTACCGAAATCCTAACCATAACCCTGAACCGAACCTGTACCGTAATCCAAACACTAACCCTAAACCTAAGCATAACCTGTACCATAACCCAAACAGTAAACCTAAATGTAACCGTAACCCTAACTTGTACCATAACCCTAAACATAACCATAACCTTCACCATAACCTGTACCATAATCCAAACCCTAACCCTAAACCTAAGCATAAGCTGTACCGTAAACCTAACCCTAACCATAACCCTAATCCTAACCCTAACATGTACCGTAATCCTAACTCTAACCCGAACCATAACCCTGACACTAACGTGTACGGTAACCCTAACCCTAACCCTAACCCTAACACTAAAGCTAACCTGTACCATAACCGTAACCCTAACCCTAACCTGTACTGCAACCCTAACCCTAATCATAACCCTAACCCTAACATTTACGGTAACCCCAAACCTAACCATAACCCTAACCTGTACAGCAACCCTAACCCTTAGCCTAACCCTTACCCTGACACTAACCTGTACGGTAACCCTAACCCTAACCATAACCCTAACCCTAACCCTAACATATACAGTAACCCTAACCGTAACCATAACCCTAACCTGTACCGCAATTCTAATCCTAACCCTAACCCTACCCTAACCCGAACCTGTACGGTAACCCTAACCCTAAACCTAACCCTAAAGCTAACCGGTACCGTAACCCTAACACTAACGCTAACCTTAACCTGTACGAAACCCTAACCCTTCCCATAAACCTAACCCTAACCTGTTCCATAACACTAAAACTAACCCCAAACCTAAACCTAACCCGAACCTGTACCGTAACCCTAAACCTAAACCTAACCCTTAAACTAACGCTAACCTATTCCGAAATCCTAACCCTAAACCTAATCGTAACCCCAACTTGTACCGTAACCTAACCCTAACCCTAACCTTCACACTAACCTGTACGTGACCCCAACCCTAAACCTAAACCTAACCTGTACCATAATCCTAACCCTAACCCTAAACCTTACCATAACCTGTACCGTACCCCTAACCCTAACACTAACCTAACCCTAACCTGTACCATAGCACTAATCCTGAAACTAACCCTAATGCTAACCTGTACCGTAACCGTAACCCTAAACCTAACCTGTACGCAACCCTAACCCTAACCCTAAACCTAACCCTAACCCTTACAGTAACCCTAACCGTAACCCTAACCCTAACCTGTACTGCAACCCTAAACCTAACACTAACGCTACCCTAACCCTAACCTGTACGATAACCCTAAAACTAACCCTAACCCTAACCTGTACTGTAACCATAACCGTAAACCTAAACCCAACCCTAAGCCTAACCCTAACAACTACCGTAAAACTTTCCCTAACCCTGACCCTAAACTTAACCCTAAACTGTACCGTAAACCTAAACCTTCGCTTACCCTAACCCTAACCATTATCTTAATTTCCTGGTTGACCCTTTCATCTTTTAGCAGGATGGTCCTTAGCCTCCACGTGTTGGACGTCCTTCCATACTTTTTGTTGCGATTCAATTCCAATTTCAAGGCATTATGGTCTGAGAATATGCAGGGGACGATCCCAATCTTTTGGTATCGGTTCAGACCCGATTTGTGTCCCAATATGTGGTCTATTCTGGAGAAAGTTCCATGTGCACTTGAGAAGAAGGTGTATTCATTTGAGTTTGGATGTAAAGTTCTGTAGATATCTGTGAAATCCATCTGGTCCAGTGTCTCATTTAAAGCTCTCGTTTCTTTGGAGATGTTGTGCTTAGAAGACCTATCGAGGGTAGAAAGAGCTAGATTGAAGTCACCAAGTATAAGTGTATTATTATCTAAGTATTTCTTCACTTTGGTTATTAATTGGTTTAAATATTTGGCAGCTCCCACATTCGGGGCATATATATTGAGGATTGTTAAGTCCTCTTGTTGGATAGATCCTTTAAGTATGAGATAGTGTCCCTCTTCATCTCTCACTACAGTCTTTGGGGTAAATTTCAGTTTATCTGATATAAGGATGGCTACCCCTGCTTTCTTTTGAGGACCATTTGAATGGAGAATGGTTCTCCAACCTTTTATTTTCAGGTTGTAGGTGTCCTTCTGTCTAAAATGAGTCTCTTGTAGACAGCAAATAGATGGGTCCTGCTTTTTTATCCAGTCTGAAACCCTGCGCCTTTTGATGGGGTCATTAAGCCCGTTCACGTTCAGAGTTACTATTGACAGATATGAGTTTAGTGTCATCATGATGTCTATTTAGTCCTTGTTCCAGTGAACTTCTTCTTAAAGGGGAATTTTAAGAGTCCCCCTTAAAATTTCTTGCAGAGCTGGTTTGGAGGTCACATATTCTTTCAGTTCCTGCCTGTCTTGGAAGCTCTTTATCTCTCCTTCCATTTTGAATGAGAGCCTTGCTGGTAAAGTATTCTTGGTTGCATGTTCTTCTCATTTAGGACCCTGAATATATCCTGCCAGCCCTTTCTGGCCTGCCAGGTCTCTGTGGAGAGGTCTGCTGTTACCCTGATACTCCTTCCCATAAAAGTCAGGGATTCCTTGTCTCTTGCTGCTTTGAGGATCTTGTCTTTATCTTTGGAATTTGCAAGCTTCACTATTAAATGTCGAGGTGTTGAACGGTTTTTATTGATTTTAGGGGGGGATCTCTCTATTTCTTGGATCTGAATGCCTGTTTCCCTTCCCAGATTAGGAAAGTTTTCAGCTAGGATTTGTTCAAATACATATTCTGGTCTTCTGTCCCTTTCGGCGCCCTCGGGAACCCCAATTAAACATATGTTTTTCTTCCTCAGGCTGTCGTTTATTTCCCTTAATCTGTCTTCATGGTCTCTTAATTGTCTGTCTCTTTTTTCCTAGTTTCCCTCTTTGCCATCAACTTGTCTTCTATGTCACTCACTCGTTCTTCCACCTCGTTAACCCTCGTCGTTAGGACTTCTAGTTTGGATTGCATCTCATTCAACTGATTTTTAATTTCTGCCTGATTGGATCTAAATTCTGCAGTCATGAAGTCTCTTGAGTCCTTTATGCTTTGTTCTAGAGCCACCAGGAGCTGTATAACAGTGCTTCTGAACTGGCTTTCTGACATTGAATTGTAATCCAGATTTTGTAACTCTGTGGGAGAGAGGACGTTTTCTGATTCTTTCTTTTGAGGTGAGGTTTTCCTTCTAGTCATTTTGCTCAGTGCAGAGTGGCCAAAAACAAGTTGTATTGGGAAAAGGAGAATAAAAGAGGAGAGAAAGAAGGAAAGAAAGAAGAAAAAGAAAAAAGAAAAAGGGAAGAAAAAAAGGAAAAAAGAGAAGAAAAAGAGAAAGAAAAAGAAAGAGGTGAAAAAAAAGGGGGTGGGAGAAGCAATCAGGAATCAAAAAGAAAAAAAGAAAAGAAAAAGAGAAAAAAAAAGGAAAAAAAAACCCACAGAGGAGTATCTTCTGATTCTGTATACTTAAGTCCAGTGACTTCCTTCCCCTGGAACTGGTCTGTCTCGCCGGTCTTCTGGGGGAGGGGCCTGTTGTGCTGATTTTCAGGTGTTAGCACTTGGGGGAGCTGCTTCGCTCCCTGCCTGGTGCAGGGCTCAGTGGGGGTTGTTTACCCCGTGAGGCCCCTGAAGGAACGCCCCTGTGGCTTCAGCAGCTCCGGAAACCTGGCTTCAGCCCCCGCAGGAACTGCGGAGAGCAGAGAGGGGAGCTCTCCGCCTGCAGGGCCTGGAGGCTCAGGGGCGGGGCCGCTGGTCCGCTCAGCTCGGGGCAGGAGCGTCCTTGCTGTCCTGGGCCCTCCCGGCCTCTGCCTGTCCCGGGGGAGGCCGGATCCTGGGCTGTGTCCCGGCGCCCTGTGCTCCCGCCTGCGCTGTTGGATTCGCGCTCCCGGTGGCGCAGCTGCCTCTCCGTGGAGCCGCTGCCCAAGCCCCTCGGAGCTGTTCCCGGGGCCGCGCAGCCCCCTCCGCACGGAGCCTCTTCTGCGGGAGCCGCCGCCGCCGAGCTGCTCCCGGAGCCGCGCAGCCCCCTCCGCGGAGCAGGCGCCCGAGCCCTCCGAGCTGCTCCGGGTCCCGCCTTACGCTGCAGCCCTTAGGGAGCTCGGCGCACTCTCCTGCGCGCACTCTCCTGCGCGCGCCGCAGGTGCCTGTTAGTGTCCCAGGGAGCCCGAGGGCATCCCCGCCCTCCCGGGTCCTGCTCTAACTCCCTGCGGGCCCCTTTCCGCCCGGGAAGGTCGGTGCAGCTCCTGCTCCTCCGGGACGGGGCTCTCCTGTCCTGGGGACACTCGCCCCAGCCTTAGCCAGGCTCCTCGCGGGGCCCCTCCCCCTTGGAGGCCTTTTGTTTCCTTATTTCTTTTTCCCCGTCTTCCTACCTTGATAGAAGCGCGAACTCTTCTCACTGTAGCGTTCCAGCTGGTCTCTCTTTAAATCTCAGGCCGAATTCGTAGATTTTCAGGATGTTTTGAAGGTTATCTAGGTAATTTGGTGGGGACAGGTGATTTGGGGATCCTACACTTCCTCCATCTTGCCCCTCCCTCCCCTAACCCTAACCTTAAACTGTTCCGTAACCCTACCCCTAATGCTAACCGTAACCTGTACGGTAACCCCAACCCTAACGCTAACCCTAACCCTAACCCTAACCCTAACACCAACCTGTACCATAAACCTAACCCTACCACTAACCATAACCCTAACTTGTACCAAACCCTAAACCTAACCCTAAACCTAACCCTACACTGTACCTTAAACCTAAACCTAACCCTAACCTGTTCCGTAACCCTAACCCTAACCTTAACCCTAACTCTAAACATAACCTTATCCTAACCCTAATCCTAACCCTAACTTCTATGGCAAACCTAACCCTAACCCTAAAACTAAAACTAACCCGAACCTGTACTGTAACCCTAAACCTAACCCTAACCCTAACCCTAACGCTCACCTATACCGTAACACTAACCCTAAACCTAACCATAACCTGTATCGTAAACCTAACCCTAACCCTAACCCTAACCCTAACCCTAACCCTAACCCTAAGGGTAACATGTACCATAACCCTAAACCTAACCCTCACCCTAATGCTAACCTGTAACGTCACCATAACCCTAACCCTAACCCTAAACTGTACTGAAACCGTAACCCTGAACGTAACACCTACTCTAAACTTTACGGTAAACCCACCCCTAACCCTAACCCTACACTGTTCCGCAACCCTAACCCTAAGCCTAATCCTACCACTAAGCTGCACGGCAAACCTAACCCTAACCCTAACCCTAAATCTAAAACTAATCTGAATGGTTACCCAAACCGTAACCAAATCCCTAACCTGTACCGCAACCCTAACCGTAACCCTTACCCTACCCTACCCCTAAACTTTACGGTAACCCTAACCCCAACCCAAACCCTAGCCTGTACCGTACACCTACACTAAACCTAAACCTATCCCTAAAACTAACCTTAACCCTAACCCTAACCATTACCTGTACCATAACTCTAAACCTAACCCTACCCTAGCCTTAACCCTAACCCTAAGCCTAACCAAAACCGTAACCCTAACATGTACCATAACCGTAACCGTAACCGTAACTCTAACCATAAGCCTAACCTGTACCATAACCCTAACCCTACCCCTAAACCTCACCCTATCTCTACCGTAAATCTAACCCTAATCCTAAACCTAACCCTAACCTGTATCGTAACCCTAACCCTAACACTAACCCTACCCCTAACCTGTACAGTAACCCTAAACCTAACCCTAAGCCTAACCCTAAACAGTACCGTAAACCTAACCCTAACCCTAAACTTAACCCTGAACTGTACCGTAACCCTAAACCTTATGCTAACCCTAACTTAACCCTTACCTGTAACGTAACCCTACCACTAAATGTAACCCTAAGCAGTACCGTAACCCTAACCCTAGCCCTAACCCTAATCCTAACCCTAACCCTAACCCTAACCTGTACCGTAACCCTAACCCTAAGACTAACCCTAAACCTAACCCTAACTTGTACTGTCAACCTAATCCTAACCCTAAACCTAATCCTAACCTGTACCGTAGCCCTAACCATAAGCCAAAACCTTCCCGTAATCCGAGCCCACAACGGTACCACAAACCAAACCCTAAACCTAACCCTAACCCTAACACTAACCCTAACCCTAACCTGTACCGAAACCCTAACCCTAAGCGTAACCCTAAACTGTATCGTAACCCTAACAGTAACCCTAAAACTAATCATAACCTGTACCCTAAACCTAACCCTAACCGTAACCTGTAACGTAACCCTAAACTCTACCCTAAACCTAACCCTAACGCTAACCTATAACATAACACTAACCCTAAACCTAACTGTAACCCTAACGTGTAACACAACCCTAACCATAAACATAAACATAACCCTAACCTGTACCGTAACCTTAATCCTAATCCTAACCCTAACCTGTACCGTTAACCTAACCCTAAACGTAAACCTAACCATAACCTGTACCATAACCGTAAACCTAACCCTAACCCTAACCGTAATCCTAAACTCTACCGTCACACTAACCCTAACCCTAAACCTAAGCTGTACCGCAAACCTAACCCTAACCCTAAACCTAACCCTAACCCTGACCCTAACCTGTACGGTAACCCTAACCCTAACCCTAACCCTACCCTCACCCTAACCTGTACGGTAAGTCTAATCCTAAACCTAAACTTAAACCTAACAGGTACCATAACCCTAACCCTAACTCTAACCGTAACCTGTACCGTAACCCTAAACCTACACCTAAACCAAACCCTAACTTGTACCATAACCCTAAATCTAACCCCAACCCCAAACCTAACCCTAACCTGTACCGAAATCCTAACCATAACCCTGAACCGAACCTGTACCGTAATCCAAACACTAACCCTAAACCTAAGCATAACCTGTACCATAACCCAAACAGTAAACCTAAACGTAACCGTAACCCTAACTTGTACCATAACCCTAAACATAACCATAACCTTCACCATAACCTGTACCATAATCCAAACCCTAACCCTAAACCTAAGCATAAGCTGTACCGTAAACCTAACCCTAACCATAACCCTAATCCTAACCCTAACATGTACCGTAATCCTAACTCTAACCCGAACCCTAACCCTGACACTAACGTGTACGGTAACCCTAACCCTAACCCTAACCCTAACCCTAACACTAAAGCTAACCTGTACCGTAACCATATCCCTAACCCTAACCTGTACTGCAACCCTAACCCTAATCATAACCCTAACCCTAACATTTACGGTAACCCCAAACCTAACCATAACCCTAACCTGTACAGCAACCCTAACCCTTAGCCTAACCCTTACCCTGACACTAACCTGTACGGTAACCCTAACCCTAACCATAACCCTAACCCTAACCCTAACATATACAGTAACCCTAACCGTAACCATAACCCTAACCTGTACCGCAATTCTAATCCTAACCCTAACCCTACCCTAACCCGAACCTGTACGGTAACCCTAACCTTAAACCTAACCCTAAAGCTAACCGGTACCGTAACCCTAACACTAAGGCTAACCCTAACCTGTACGTAACCCTAACCCTTCCCCTAAACCTAACCCTAACCTGTTCCATAACACTAAAACTAACCCCAAACCTAAACCTAACCCGAACCTGTACCGTAACCCTAAACCTAAACCTAACCCTTAAACTAACGCTAACCTATTCCGAAATCCTAACCCTAAACCTAATCGTAACCCCAACTTGTACCGTAACCTAACCCTAACCCTAACCTTCACACTAACCTGTACGTGACCCCAACCCTACACCTAAACCTAACCTGTACCATAATCCTAACCCTAACCCTAAACCTTACCATAACCTGTACCGTACCCCTAACCCTAACACTAACCCTAACCCTAACCTGTACCATAGCACTAATCCTGAAACTAACCCTAATGCTAACCTGTACCGTAACCGTAACCCTAAACCTAACCTGTACGCAACCCTAACCCTAACCCTAAACCTAACCCTAACCCTTACAGTAACCCTAACCGTAACCCTAACCCTAACCTGTACTGCAACCCTAAACCTAACACTAACGCTACCCTAACCCTAACCTGTACGATAACCCTAAAACTAACCCTAACCCTAACCTGTACTGTTACCATAACCGTAAACCTAAACCCAACCCTAAGCCTAACCCTAACAACTACCGTAAAACTTTCCCTAACCCTGACCCTAAACTTAACCCTAAACTGTACCGTAAACCTAAACCTTCGCTTACCCTAACCCTAACCATTATCTTAATTTCCTGGTTGACCCTTTCATCTTTTAGCAGGATGGTCCTTAGCCTCCACGTGTTGGACGTCCTTCCATACTTTTTGTTGCGATTCAATTCCAATTTCAAGGCATTATGGTCTGAGAATATGCAGGGGACGATCCCAATCTTTTGGTATCGGTTCAGACCCGATTTGTGTCCCAATATGTGGTCTATTCTGGAGAAAGTTCCATGTGCACTTGAGAAGAAGGTGTATTCATTTGAGTTTGGATGTAAAGTTCTGTAGATATCTGTGAAATCCATCTGGTCCAGTGTCTCATTTAAAGCTCTCGTTTCTTTGGAGATGTTGTGCTTAGAAGACCTATCGAGGGTAGAAAGAGCTAGATTGAAGTCACCAAGTATAAGTGTATTATTTCTAAGTATTTCTTCACTTTGGTTATTAATTGGTTTAAATATTTGGCAGCTCCCACATTCGGGGCATATATATTGAGGATTGTTAAGTCCTCTTCTGGGATAGATTCTTTAAGTATGATATAGTGTCCTCTTCATCTCTTACTACAGTCTTTGGGATAAACTTTAGTTTATCTGATGTAATGATGGCTACCCCTGCTTTCTTTTGAGGACCATTTGAATGGAGAATGGTTCTCCAACCTTTTATTTTCAGGTTGTAGGTGTCCTTCTGTCTAAAATGAGTCTCTTGTAGACAGCAATAGATGGGTCCTGCTTTTTTATCCAGTCTGAAACCCTGCGCCTTTTGATGGGGTCATTAAGCCCGTTCACGTTCAGAGTTACTATTGACAGATATGAGTTTAGTGTCATCATGATGTCTATTTAGTCCTTGTTTTTGTGGATTGTTCCACTGAACTTCTTCTTAAAGGGGAATTTAAGAGTCCCCCTTAAAATTTCTTGCAGAGCTGGTTTGGAGGTCACATATTCTTTCAGTTCCTGCCTGTCTTGGAAGCTCTTTATCTCTCCTTCCATTTTGAATGAGAGCCTTGCTGGATAAAGTATTCTTGGTTGCATGTTCTCATTTAGGACCCTGAATATATCCTGCCAGCCCTTTCTGGCCTGCCAGGTCTCTGTGGAGAGGTCTGCTGTTACCCTGATACTCCTTCCCATAAAAGTCAGGGATTTCTTGTCTCTTGCTGCTTTGAGGATCTTGTCTTTATCTTTGGAATTTGCAAGCTTCACTATTAAATGTCGAGGTGTTGAACGGTTTTTATTGATTTTAGGGGGGGATCTCTCTATTTCTTGGATCTGAATGCCTGTTTCCCTTCCCAGATTAGGAAAGTTTTCAGCTAGGATTTGTTCAAATACATATTCTGGTCTTCTGTCCCTTTCGGCGCCCTCGGGAACCCCAATTAAACATATGTTTTTCTTCCTCAGGCTGTCATTTATTTCCCTTAATCTGTCTTCATGGTCTCTTAATTGTCTGTCTCTTTTTTCCTCAGTTTCCCTCTTTGCCATCAACTTGTCTTCTGTCACTCACTTGTTCTTCCACCTCGTTAACCCTCGTCGTTAGGACTTCTACTTTGGATTGCATCTCATTCAGTTGATTTTTAATTTCTGCCTGATTGGATCTAAATTCTGCAGTCATGAAGTCTCTTGAGTCCTTTATGCTTTGTTCTAGAGCCACCAGGAGCTGTATAACAGTGCTTCTGAACTGGCTTTCTGACATTGAATTGTAATCCAGATTTTGTAACTCTGTGGGAGAGAGGACGTTTTCTGATTCTTTCTTTTGAGGTGAGGTTTTCCTTCTAGTCATTTTGCTCAGTGCAGAGTGGCCAAAAACAAGTTGTATTGGGAAAAGGAGAATAAAAGAGGAGAGAAAGAAGGAAAGAAAGAAGAAAAAGAAAAAAGAAAAAGGGAAGAAAAAAAGGAAAAAGAGAAGAAAAAGAGAAAGAAAAAGAAAGAGGTGAAAAAAAGGGGGTGGGGGAAGCAATCAGGAATCAAAAAGAAAAAAAGAAAAGAAAAAGAGAAAAAAAAAGGAAAAAAACCCACAGAGGAGTATCTTCTGATTCTGTATACTTAAGTCCAGTGACTTCCTTCCCCTGGAACTGGTCTGTCTCGCCGGTCTTCTGGGGGAGGGGCCTGTTGTGCTGATTTTCAGGTGTTAGCACTTGGGGGAGCTGCTTCGCTCCCTGCCTGGTGCAGGGCTCAGTGGGGGTTGTTTACCCCGTGAGGCCCCTGAAGGAACGCCCCTGTGGCTTCAGCAGCTCCGGAAACCTGGCTTCAGCCCCCCGCAGGAACTGCGGAGAGCAGAGAGGGGAGCTCTCCGCCTGCAGGGCCTGGAGGCTCAGGGGCGGGGCCGCTGGTCCGCTCAGCTCGGGGCAGGAGCGTCCTTGCTGTCCTGGGCCCTCCCCGCCTCTGCCTGTCCCGGGGGAGGCCGGATCCTGGGCTGTGTCCCGGCGCCCTGTGCTCCCGCCTGCGCTGTTGGATTCGCGCTCCCGGTGGCGCAGCTGCCTCTCCGTGGAGCCGCTGCCCAAGCCCCTCGGAGCTGTTCCCGGGGCCGCGCAGCCCCCTCCGCACGGAGCCTCTTCTGCGGGAGCCGCCGCCGCCGAGCTGCTCCCGGAGCCGCGCAGCCCCCTCCGCGGAGCAGGCGCCCGAGCCCTCCGAGCTGCTCCGGGTCCCGCCTTACGCTGCAGCCCTTAGGGAGCTCCGCGCGCACTCTCCTGCGCGCGCCGCAGGTGCCTGTTAGTGTCCCAGGGAGCCCGAGGGCATCCCCGCCCTCCGGGTCCTGCTCTAACTCCCTGCGGGCCCTTTCCGCCCGGGAAGGTCGGTGCAGCTCCTGCTCCTCCGGGACGGGGCTCTCCTGTCCTGGGGACACTCGCCCCAGCCTTAGCCAGGCTCCTCGCGGGGCCCCTCCCCCTTGGAGGCCTTTTGTTTCCTTATTTCTTTTTCCCCGTCTTCCTACCTTGATAGAAGCGCGAACTCTTCTCACTGTAGCGTTCCAGCTGGTCTCTCTTTAAATCTCAGGCCGAATTCGTAGATTTTCAGGATGTTTTGAAGGTTATCTAGGTAATTTGGTGGGGACAGGTGATTTGGGGATCCTACACTTCCTCCATCTTGCCCCTCCCTCCCCTAACCCTAACCTTAAACTGTTCCGTAACCCTACCCCTAATGCTAACCGTAACCTGTACGGTAACCCCAACCCTAACGCTAACCCTAACCCTAACCCTAACCCTAACACCAACCTGTACCATAAACCTAACCCTACCACTAACCATAACCCTAACTTGTACCAAACCCTAAACCTAACCCTAAACCTAACCCTACACTGTACCTTAAACCTAAACCTAACCCTAACCTGTTCCGTAACCCTAACCCTAACCTTAACCCTAACTCTAAACATAACCTTATCCTAACCCTAATCCTAACCCTAACTTCTATGGCAAACCTAACCCTAACCCTAAAACTAAAACTAACCCGAACCTGTACTGTAACCCTAAACCTAACCCTAACCCTAACCCTAACGCTCACCTATACCGTAACACTAACCCTAAACCTAACCATAACCTGTATCGTAAACCTAACCCTAACCCTAACCCTAACCCTAACCCTAACCCTAAGGGTAACATGTACCATAACCCTAAACCTAACCCTCACCCTAATGCTAACCTGTAACGTCACCATAACCCTAACCCTAACCCTAAACTGTACTGAAACCGTAACCCTGAACGTAACACCTACTCTAAACTTTACGGTAAACCCACCCCTAACCCTAACCCTACACTGTTCCGCAACCCTAACCCTAAGCCTAATCCTACCACTAAGCTGCACGGCAAACCTAACCCTAACCCTAACCCTAAATCTAAAACTAATCTGAATGGTTACCCAAACCGTAACCAAATCCCTAACCTGTACCGCAACCCTAACCGTAACCCTTACCCTACCCTACCCCTAAACTTTACGGTAACCCTAACCCCAACCCAAACCCTAGCCTGTACCGTACACCTACACTAAACCTAAACCTATCCCTAAAACTAACCTTAACCCTAACCCTAACCATTACCTGTACCATAACTCTAAACCTAACCCTACCCTAGCCTTAACCCTAACCCTAAGCCTAACCAAAACCGTAACCCTAACATGTACCATAACCGTAACCGTAACCGTAACTCTAACCATAAGCCTAACCTGTACCATAACCCTAACCCTACCCCTAAACCTCACCCTATCTCTACCGTAAATCTAACCCTAATCCTAAACCTAACCCTAACCTGTATCGTAACCCTAACCCTAACACTAACCCTACCCCTAACCTGTACAGTAACCCTAAACCTAACCCTAAGCCTAACCCTAAACAGTACCGTAAACCTAACCCTAACCCTAAACTTAACCCTGAACTGTACCGTAACCCTAAACCTTATGCTAACCCTAACTTAACCCTTACCTGTAACGTAACCCTACCACTAAATGTAACCCTAAGCAGTACCGTAACCCTAACCCTAGCCCTAACCCTAATCCTAACCCTAACCCTAACCCTAACCTGTACCGTAACCCTAACCCTAAGACTAACCCTAAACCTAACCCTAACTTGTACTGTCAACCTAATCCTAACCCTAAACCTAATCCTAACCTGTACCGTAGCCCTAACCATAAGCCAAAACCTTCCCGTAATCCGAGCCCACAACGGTACCACAAACCAAACCCTAAACCTAACCCTAACCCTAACACTAACCCTAACCCTAACCTGTACCGAAACCCTAACCCTAAGCGTAACCCTAAACTGTATCGTAACCCTAACAGTAACCCTAAAACTAATCATAACCTGTACCCTAAACCTAACCCTAACCGTAACCTGTAACGTAACCCTAAACTCTACCCTAAACCTAACCCTAACGCTAACCTATAACATAACACTAACCCTAAACCTAACTGTAACCCTAACGTGTAACACAACCCTAACCATAAACATAAACATAACCCAAACCTGTACCGTAACCTTACTTCTAATCCTAACCCTAACCTGTACCGTTAACCTAACCCTAAACGTAAACCTAAGCATAACCTGTACCATAACCGTAAACCTAACCCTAACCCTAACCGTAATCCTAAACTCTACCGTCACACTAACCCTAACCCTAAACCTAAGCTGTACCGCAAACCTAACCCTAACCCTAAACCTAACCCTAACCCTGACCCTAACCTGTACGGTAACCCTAACCCTAACCCTAACCCTACCCTCACCCTAACCTGTACGGTAAGTCTAATCCTAAACCTAAACTTAAACCTAACAGGTACCATAACCCTAACCCTAACTCTAACCGTAACCTGTACCGTAACCCTAAACCTACACCTAAACCAAACCCTAACTTGTACCATAACCCTAAATCTAACCCCAACCCCAAACCTAACCCTAACCTGTACCGAAATCCTAACCATAACCCTGAACCGAACCTGTACCGTAATCCAAACACTAACCCTAAACCTAAGCATAACCTGTACCATAACCCAAACAGTAAACCTAAACGTAACCGTAACCCTAACTTGTACCATAACCCTAAACATAACCATAACCTTCACCATAACCTGTACCATAATCCAAACCCTAACCCTAAACCTAAGCATAAGCTGTACCGTAAACCTAACCCTAACCATAACCCTAATCCTAACCCTAACATGTACCGTAATCCTAACTCTAACCCGAACCCTAACCCTGACACTAACGTGTACGGTAACCCTAACCCTAACCCTAACCCTAACCCTAACCCTAACACTAAAGCTAACCTGTACCGTAACCATAACCCTAACCCTAACCTGTACTGCAACCCTAACCCTAATCATAACCCTAACCCTAACATTTACGGTAACCCCAAACCTAACCATAACCCTAACCTGTACAGCAACCCTAACCCTTAGCCTAACCCTTACCCTGACACTAACCTGTACGGTAACCCTAACCCTAACCATAACCCTAACCCTAACCCTAACATATACAGTAACCCTAACCGTAACCATAACCCTAACCTGTACCGCAATTCTAATCCTAACCCTAACCCTACCCTAACCCGAACCTGTACGGTAACCCTAACCCTAAACCTAACCCTAAAGCTAACCGGTACCGTAACCCTAACACTAACGCTAACCCTAACCTGTACGTAACCCTAACCCTTCCCCTAAACCTAACCCTAACCTGTTCCATAACACTAAAACTAACCCCAAACCTAAACCTAACCCGAACCTGTACCGTAACCCTAAACCTAAACCTAACCCTTAAACTAACGCTAACCTATTCCGAAATCCTAACCCTAAACCTAATCGTAACCCCAACTTGTACCGTAACCTAACCCTAACCCTAACCTTCACACTAACCTGTACGTGACCCCAACCCTAAACCTAAACCTAACCTGTACCATAATCCTAACCCTAACCCTAAACCTTACCATAACCTGTACCGTACCCCTAACCCTAACACTAACCCTAACCCTAACCTGTACCATAGCACTAATCCTGAAACTAACCCTAATGCTAACCTGTACCGTAACCGTAACCCTAAACCTAACCTGTACGCAACCCTAACCCTAACCCTAAACCTAACCCTAACCCTTACAGTAACCCTAACCGTAACCCTAACCCTAACCTGTACTGCAACCCTAAACCTAACACTAACGCTACCCTAACCCTAACCTGTACGATAACCCTAAAACTAACCCTAACCCTAACCTGTACTGTAACCATAACCGTAAACCTAAACCCAACCCTAAGCCTAACCCTAACAACTACCGTAAAACTTTCCCTAACCCTGACCCTAAACTTAACCCTAAACTGTACCGTAAACCTAAACCTTCGCTTACCCTAACCCTAACCATTATCTTAATTTCCTGGTTGACCCTTTCATCTTTTAGCAGGATGGTCCTTAGCCTCCACGTGTTGGACGTCCTTCCATACTTTTTGTTGCGATTCAATTCCAATTTCAAGGCATTATGGTCTGAGAATATGCAGGGGACGATCCCAATCTTTTGGTATCGGTTCAGACCCGATTTGTGTCCCAATATGTGGTCTATTCTGGAGAAAGTTCCATGTGCACTTGAGAAGAAGGTGTATTCATTTGAGTTTGGATGTAAAGTTCTGTAGATATCTGTGAAATCCATCTGGTCCAGTGTCTCATTTAAAGCTCTCGTTTCTTTGGAGATGTTGTGCTTAGAAGACCTATCGAGGGTAGAAAGAGCTAGATTGAAGTCACCAAGTATAAGTGTATTATTATCTAAGTATTTCTTCACTTTGGTTATTAATTGGTTTAAATATTTGGCAGCTCCCACATTCGGGGCATATATATTGAGGATTGTTAAGTCCTCTTGTTGGATAGATCCTTTAAGTATGAGATAGTGTCCCTCTTCATCTCTCACTACAGTCTTCGGGGTAAATTTCAGTTTATCTGATATAAGGATGGCTACCCCTGCTTTCTTTTGAGGACCATTTGAATGGAGAATGGTTCTCCAACCTTTTATTTTCAGGTTGTAGGTGTCCTTCTGTCTAAAATGAGTCTCTTGTAGACAGCAAATAGATGGGTCCTGCTTTTTTATCCAGTCTGAAACCCTGCGCCTTTTGATGGGGTCATTAAGCCCGTTCACGTTCAGAGTTACTATTGACAGATATGAGTTTAGTGTCATCATGATGTCTATTTAGTCCTTGTTCCAGTGAACTTCTTCTTAAAGGGGAATTTTAAGAGTCCCCCTTAAAATTTCTTGCAGAGCTGGTTTGGAGGTCACATATTCTCTCAGTTCCTGCCTGTCTTGGAAGCTCTTTATCTCTCCTTCCATTTTGAATGAGAGCCTTGCTGGGTAAAGTATTCTTGGTTGCATGTTCTTCTCATTTAGGACCCTGAATATATCCTGCCAGCCCTTTCTGGCCTGCCAGGTCTCTGTGGAGAGGTCTGCTGTTACCCTGATACTCCTTCCCATAAAAGTCAGGGATTCCTTGTCTCTTGCTGCTTTGAGGATCTTGTCTTTATCTTTGGAATTTGCAAGCTTCACTATTAAATGTCGAGGTGTTGAACGGTTTTTATTGATTTTAGGGGGGATCTCTCTATTTCTTGGATCTGAATGCCTGTTTCCCTTCCCAGATTAGGAAAGTTTTCAGCTAGGATTTGTTCAAATACATATTCTGGTCTTCTGTCCCTTTCGGCGCCCTCGGGAACCCCAATTAAACATATGTTTTTCTTCCTCAGGCTGTCGTTTATTTCCCTTAATCTGTCTTCATGGTCTCTTAATTGTCTGTCTCTTTTTTCCTCAGTTTCCCTCTTTGCCATCAACTTGTCTTCTATGTCACTCACTCGTTCTTCCACCTCGTTAACCCTCGTCGTTAGGACTTCTAGTTTGGATTGCATCTCATTCAACTGATTTTTAATTTCTGCCTGATTGGATCTAAATTCTGCAGTCATGAAGTCTCTTGAGTCCTTTATGCTTTGTTCTAGAGCCACCAGGAGCTGTATAACAGTGCTTCTGAACTGGCTTTCTGACATTGAATTGTAATCCAGATTTTGTAACTCTGTGGGAGAGAGGACGTTTTCTGATTCTTTCTTTTGAGGTGAGGTTTTCCTTCTAGTCATTTTGCTCAGTGCAGAGTGGCCAAAAACAAGTTGTATTGGGAAAAGGAGAATAAAAGAGGAGAGAAAGAAGGAAAGAAAGAAGAAAAAGAAAAAAGAAAAAGGGAAGAAAAAAAGGAAAAAAGAGAAGAAAAAGAGAAAGAAAAAGAAAGAGGTGAAAAAAAAGGGGGTGGGAGAAGCAATCAGGAATCAAAAAGAAAAAAAGAAAAGAAAAAGAGAAAAAAAAAGGAAAAAAAAACCCACAGAGGAGTATCTTCTGATTCTGTATACTTAAGTCCAGTGACTTCCTTCCCCTGGAACTGGTCTGTCTCGCCGGTCTTCTGGGGGAGGGGCCTGTTGTGCTGATTTTCAGGTGTTAGCACTTGGGGGAGCTGCTTCGCTCCCTGCCTGGTGCAGGGCTCAGTGGGGGTTGTTTACCCCGTGAGGCCCCTGAAGGAACGCCCCTGTGGCTTCAGCAGCTCCGGAAACCTGGCTTCAGCCCCGCAGGAACTGCGGAGAGCAGAGAGGGGAGCTCTCCGCCTGCAGGGCCTGGAGGCTCAGGGGCGGGGCCGCTGGTCCGCTCAGCTCGGGGCAGGAGCGTCCTTGCTGTCCTGGGCCCTCCCGGCCTCTGCCTGTCCCGGGGGAGGCCGGATCCTGGGCTGTGTCCCGGCGCCCTGTGCTCCCGCCTGCGCTGTTGGATTCGCGCTCCCGGTGGCGCAGCTGCCTCTCCGTGGAGCCGCTGCCCAAGCCCCTCGGAGCTGTTCCCGGGGCCGCGCAGCCCCCTCCGCACGGAGCCTCTTCTGCGGGAGCCGCCGCCGCCGAGCTGCTCCCGGAGCCGCGCAGCCCCCTCCGCGGAGCAGGCGCCCGAGCCCTCCGAGCTGCTCCGGGTCCCGCCTTACGCTGCAGCCCTTAGGGAGCTCGGTGCACTCTCCTGCGCGCACTCTCCTGCGCACGCCACAGGTGCCTGTTAGTGTCCCAGGGAGCCCGAGGGCATCCCCACCCTCCCGGGTCCTGCTCTAACTCCCTGCGGGCCCCTTTCCGCCCGGGAAGGTCGGTGCAGCTCCTGCTCCTCCGGGACGGGGCTCTCCTGTCCTGGGGACACTCGCCCCAGCCTTAGCCAGGCTCCTCGCGGGGCCCCTCCCCCTTGGAGGCCTTTTGTTTCCTTATTTCTTTTTCCCCGTCTTCCTACCTTGATAGAAGCGCGAACTCTTCTCACTGTAGCGTTCCAGCTGGTCTCTCTTTAAATCTCAGGCCGAATTCGTAGATTTTCAGGATGTTTTGAAGGTTATCTAGGTAATTTGGTGGGGACAGGTGATTTGGGGATCCTACACTTCCTCCATCTTGCCCCTCCCTCCCCTCCCTAACCCTAACCTTTAAAACTGTTCCGTAATCCCTACTCCTATCAGCAATCAGAATCTGTACGGTAACTCCAACCCTAACGCTAACCCTAACCCTAACCCTAACCCTAACTCTAACCCGTACCGTAACCATAACCCTAAACCTAACCTTACACTGAACCGTTACCCTTACCCTAACCCCAACCCTACCCATAACCCTAAACCACAAATGTACCACAGCCCTAACCGTAACCCTAACCGTAACCCTACACTAACCATGACCCTTAACTGTACCGTAACACTAAACCTAACGCTAAACCTAACCTGTACTGTAAGCCTAACCCTAACCCTAAACCTAACCTTAATCTTAACCCGTACCGAAACCCTAATCCTAACACTAATCCTAACCTGTACCGTAACCCTAAACCTAACTCTAACCTGTATGGTAACCCTAACCCTAACCCTAACCCTAAACCTTACCAGTACCATAACCCTAAACCTAACCCTAACCTTAACCCTAACACTAACACTAACCCTTACCTGTATCGTAACCCTAAACCTAACCCTAACCCTATTGCTAACCTATACTGTAACCCTTACCCTAAACCTAACCTAATCCATAAATTGTACCATAACTCTAAACCTAACCCTAAACCTACCCTTAACCCTAACCTGTACCCTAACCCTAAACCTAACCCTAAACCTAACCTGTACCGTAACCCTAACCCGAACGTTAGACCTAACCATAACCTGTACTGTAACCCTCACCCTTACCCTGACCCTAACCCTAACCCTGACCTGTACCGTTACCCTAACCCTAACCCTAAAACTAATGCTAACATGTACAGAAACCCTAACCCTACCGCTAACCCTAACCTGTACCTCAACTCTAACCCTAAACCTAAACCTAACCTGAATGGTAACCCTAACCCTAACTCTATCCAAAACCTGTACTGTAACCCTAACCCTAACCCTAACCCTAACCCTAACCTAACCTGTACCACAACCATAACCCTAACCCTAACCCTAACAGTAACCCTGACACAAACCTGTATGGTAACTCTAACCATAACCATAACCGTAAACCTAACCCTCAACATAACCTGTACCGTAACCATAACCTTAAACCTAACCTTAACCTGAACCGAAACCCTTACCCTAAACCCAACCCTACCCATAAGCCTAAACCACAACTGTACCGCAACCCTAACCCTAACTGTTAACCTACCCTAACCGTAACCCTTACCTGTACCGTAACACTAAACCTAACACTTAACCTAACCTGTACCGTAATACTAAACCTAAACCTAACCTTAACCCTAATCTGAACTGAAAACCTAACCCTAACCCTAATACTAACACTAACCTGTACCGTAACCCTAACCCTAACACTAACCCTTACCCTAATTGTACCATACCCTCTACCTAACCCGAACGCTAACCCTACCCTGTAGCATAACCCTAACCCTAACCCTAACAGTAACCCTAACCTTAACCCTAACCTCTACCTTAACCCTAACACTACCCATAAACCTAAACCTAACCGGTACTGTAACCCTAACTCTAACCCTAACCCTAACCCTAACCATAACCTGTAACGTAACCCTAACCCTAACCCTAACCCTAAACCAAAACGGTATCATAACCCTAACCCTAATAGTAACGCTAACTTTAACGCTAACCTGTACCGTTACCCTAACCCTACCACTAATCCTAACCCTAACCTGTACCGTACCCCTAACCCTAAACCTAACCCTAACCTTAATGCTATCCTATACTGTAACCGTAACCCTAACCTAACACTAACCTGTACCGTTACCCTAACCGTAACCCTAAACCCAACCATAACCCTAACCCTAACCACTACCATAACACTAACCCTAACCCTAAACCTAACCCTAAACTTAACCCTAAACTGTACCATAAACCTAACCGTAACGCTAACCCTAAACCTAACCCTAACCAACCGTAACCCTAACCCTAACACTAATGCTAATGTAACCCTAACGTATACCATAACACTGACCATAATCCTAACCTACCCTGTACCGTAACCCTAACCCTAACCCTAACCCTGACCCTAACCCTAACCTGGACCGTAAACCTAACCTGTACCCTAACCCTAACTCTAAATCTAACATCTATGGCAAACATAACCCTAATCCTAATCCTAACACTAACCAGAATGCTAATCTCTACCGTAACACTAACCCTAACCCTAACCCTAACCCTAACCCTATACCTAAACTGTACAATAACCCTAAACCTAACCTTAACCATAACCATAACACTAAACAGTACCGTAACCCTAATCCTTACCCTCACCCTAACCTATACCGTAACACTAAACCTAACCCTAACCCTTCCCGTAAACCTAAACCACAACTGTACAGCAACCCTAACCCAAACCCTAACCCTAACCATAACACTTACCTGTACAGTAACACTATCCCTAACCCTAAACCTAAACAATACCGTAACCCTAACCCTATCCATATCCCTAACCCTAAACCTAACCTGTACTGTAAACCTAAACCTAACCGTAACTCTAAACCTAAACTGTACCGAAACCCAAACCCTAACCCTAACCCTAACCTGTTCTGTAACCTTAACCTAACCCTAACCCTAACCCTAAACTGTACCGTAAACCTAACCCTCACCCTCACCCTAACCTATACCGTAAACCTAACACTAACCCTAACCCTACCCGTAACCATAACCCACACCAGTACGGCACCCCTAACCCTCACCCTAACTCTAACCCTAACCGTAACCTTACCTGTGCCGTAACACTAACCATAACCCTAAACATAACCTGTACCATAACTGTAACCCTACCCCTAACCCTAAACCTAACCCTAACCTGTACCCTAACCCTAGACCTAACCCTACCCTATACAGTAACCCTAAGTCTAAAATTAACCTGTACCATAACCCTAACCTTCACCTTAACCCTAACTCTACACCTAACCTGTACCCTAACCCTACCCTAATCCTAACCTCTAAGGCAAACATAACCCTAACCCTAACACTAACCCTAACCCTAAACTGTACAGTAACACTAACCCTAACCCTAAACATAAACCTTATCCTAAACTAATCTTAACCCTAACACTAAACCTAAACCTAACTGTAAACGTAACCCTAACCAGTACCCTAACCCTACCCTAACCTCTATGGCAGGCCTAACCCTAACCCTAACCCTAACACTAACCCTAACCCTAACCTGTAACGAAACACTAACCCTAACCCTAACCCTAACCCTAACCCTAAACCTAAACCTTACGTGTACGGTAACCCTAACCCTAACACTAAACTTAACCCTAACTTGTATCATATCCCTAACCCTAAACATAACCCTAAACCTAACCCTAACCTGTACCGTAAACCTCAAGCTAACCCTGAACCTAACCCGAACTCTAACCTCTAACGGAACCCTAACCCTAAACCTAACAGTAATCATTACTTGTTCCGTAACCATAAACTTAAACCTAACCCTAACCTGTACCGTAACCCTAACCCTAACCCTAACCTGTAGTGTAAACCTAACCCTAAACCTCAACCTAACCATAACCTGTACCGTAACCCTAACCCTAACCCTTACACTAACCCTATCCTGTAACGTAACCCTAAACCTAACCCTAACCTAATACTAAACTATACCCTAACCCTAACCCTAAACCTTACCATATCCATAACTTGTATGGTACTCTAACCCAAACCCTAAACCTAACCATAACCTGTACCATTACCCTAACCCTTACCCTGACCCTAAGCCTAACCCTATCCTTGTACCGTTACTCTAACCCTAACCCTAAACCTAATGCTAACCTGTACCGAAACCCTAACCCTAACCCTAACCTGTACCTGAACTCTAACCCTAACCCTAAACCTAACCTGTACCGTAACCCTAACCGTAACACTACCCCTAACCTGTACCGTAACCCTAAACCTAACCTTAAGCCTAAACTGTACCGCAACCCTAACCCTAACCCTAACCCTAACCCTAACACTAACACTAACCCTGACACTAACTTATACGGTAACCCTAACCATAACCATAACCCTAACCCTAACCCTCAAACTAAACCGTACCATCACCATAACCCTAAAAATAACCTTAACCTGAACCGTAACCCTTATCCTAAACCCAACCCTACCCATAAGCCTAATCCACAACTGTACCGCAACCCGAACCCTAACCTTAACCGTAACCCTACCCTAACCTTAACCCTAACCTGTACCGTACCCTAGCCTAACCTTAACCCTAACCCTACACTGCACAATAATCGAAACCTATCCCTAAGAGTACCCTAATCTTAACCCTAAACTGTACCGTAAACCTAACCCTACCCTACCCCTAAACCTAACCCTAACCTGTACGTAACCCTAACCCTAAACCTAACCCTAACCCTAATCCAAAACGGTACCGTAACCCTAACCCTACCCTAACAGTAAACCTAACCTTACCCTAACCTGTACCGTAACCCTAACCGTAGCCCTATACCTATCCCTACCTGTTCCATAACCCTAACCCTAACCCTAACCCTAACAATAACCTGTACCATAACCCTACCCTAGCCTAACCCTAAACCTAATCGGTACCATAACGCTAACCCTAACCCTAACAGTAACGCTAAATTTAACCCTAATTTAACAGTAACGCTAAATTTAACCCTAATTTAACAGTAACGCTAACCCTAACCCTAACAGTAACGCTAAATTTAACCCTAATCTGTACCATAACCTAACCCTAACCGTAATGCTATGCTATATCATAACACTAACCCTAACCCTTACCCTAACCTGTACCGTTACCCTAACCATAACCATAAACCCAATCCTAACCCTAAACCTATCCACTACCTTAACGCTAACCCTAACCCTAACCCTAAACTAAACTTAACCCTAAACTGTACGGTAAACCTAACCCTAACGCTAACCCTAAACCTAACCATAGCCTCTACCGTAACCGTAACACTAACACTAACCCTAACCCTAACCCTAATTTGTACCGTAACGCTAACCATAATCCTAACCCTACCCTGTACCGTAACCCTAACCCAAACCCTAACCCTAATCTAACCTGTACCGTAACCCTAACCTAACCCTAAGCCTAACTCTAAACCTAACCTGTACCCTAACCCTACCTGAAAATCTAACCTCTGTGGCAAACATAACCCTAATCCTAAGACTAACACTAACCCTAATCTGTACCGTAACACTAACCCTAACCCTAACCCTAACCCTAACCCTAAACCTAAAATGTACAATAACACAAACCCTAACCCTAACCCTAACCCTAAACCTAAAATGTACAATAACACTAACCCTAACCCTAACCCTAACCCTAAACCTAAACCTAACCTGTAAAGTAACACTAACCCTAACCCTAAACCTAAACTTAACCCTAAACTGTACCAAAACCCTAACCCTAACCCTAACCCTAACCTAACCTGTACCATAACCTTAACACTAATGCTAACCCTAACCCTAACACTAACCTGTAACGTAACCCTAACCCTAACAATAATCCTATCCCTAAATTGTACCGTAACTCTAAACCTAACACTAACTCTAACCATACTCTGTACCGTAACCCTAACCCTAACCCAAACCGTTACCTGAACCGTAACCCGAGCCCTAACTTTAACTCTAATTCTAAACCTAACAGGTACCCTAACCCTAAACCTAACCCTAACCTCTATGGCAAAACTAAACCTAACCCTAACCACTACCGTAACCCTAACCCTAACCTAACCCTAAACTTAATCAAAAACTGTACCGTAACCCTAACCCTAAGCTAACCCTAAACCTAACCATAGCCTCTACCGTAACCGTAATCCTAACACTAAACCTAACCCTAACCCTAACCTGTACCGAAACCCTAAAGCAAACCCTATCCCTGAACCTAACCCTGACACTAAGCCGTACGGTAACCCTAAACATAACCCTACCCTAACCCTAACCCTCATCCTAACCCGTACCGTAACCATAACCCTAAACCTAACCTTTACCTGACCGTAACCCTTACCCTAAACACAACCCTAACTGTAAGCCTAAACAACAACTGTACCGCAACCCTAAATGTAACCCTAACAGTAACCCTACCCTAACCGTAACCCTTACCTATACCGTAACACTAAACCTAACCCTAAACCTAACCTGTACCGTAACCCTAACCCTAACCCTAAACCTAAAATTAACCCTAAACTGTACCGTAACCCTAACCCTAACGTAAACCTAATGCTATCCTATACCGTAACCCTAACCCTAAACCTAACCGTAACCATAACTTGTACCGTAACCCTAACCCTAACTGTAAAACTAAACTTATCCCTAACCTCAACCGTAACCCAAAAACTAACCCTAAACCTAACCTGTGCCTTAACCCTAACACTAACCCTAAACCTAACCATCACCTGTACCGTAAACCTAACCCTAAACCTAACTGGTAACTTAACCCTAAACCCAAACCTAACAGTAACGCTAACCTGTACCGTAACCCTAACTCTACCCCACCTAACCTGTACCGTAACCCTAACTCTACCCCGAAACCTAACTCTAACCTGTACCGTAACCCTAACCCCAACCCTAACCTGTACCGTAACCGTAAAACTAACCCTAACCTTAACTTAAAGCTATCCTATACCGTAAGCCTAACCCTAACCGTAAGCCTAACCTGTACTGTTACCCTAACCATAACCCTTAACCCAACCGTACCCTAACCCTAACGTCTACCGTAACCCTAAACCTAACCATAACCATAACCTGTACGGTAACACTAACGCTAACCCTAACCCAAAACCTTACCCTAAACCTTACATTAACCCTAACCCTAACCATAACCCTACCCGTAAACGTATCCCTAACCTGTACCATATCCCTAACCGTAATCCTAATCTCAACCCTAAGCCTAACCCTAACCACTGCCGTAACCGTGACCCTAAACCTAACCCTAACTCTTACCTGTACCGTAACCCTAACCCTAACCCTAACCTTAACCCTAACCCTAACCCTAACACTAACCGTAACACTAACCCTAACACTAAAACTTACCTGTAGTGTAACCACACTCCTAACCATAAACCTAACCTGTACCGTAACCCTAACCGTAACGCTAACACTAACCCTACCCGTAACCCTAACCCACAACTGTACCGCAACCCTAACTGTAACCCTAAACCTAACCCTAACCGTAACCATTACCTGTACCGTAACACTTAGCCTAACCCTAAACCTAACCTGTACCGTCACCCTAAACATAACCCTAACGCTATCCCTAATCCTTACCTGTACTGTAACCCTAACACTAACCCTAACCCTAAACTGTACCGAAACCCTAAACCTAACCTTAAACCTAACTATACACCTAAACGGTACCCTAACCCTAACCCTAAATCTAAACTCTATAGCAAACCTAACCCTAACCCTAACTCTAACCCTAACGTGTACTTTAACACTAACCCTAACCCAAAACCTAACCCTAAACCTAACCTGTAGCGTAACCATAACCGTAACCCTAAACCTAACCCTAACCTGTACCGTAAACCTAACCCATATCCTAACCTGTACCATAACCCTAAACCTAACCCTATCCGTAACCCTAATGCTAACCTATACCGTAAACCTAACCCTCAACCTAACCGTAACCCTAAATTGTACCATATCCCTAAACCTAACCATAACCCTAACCCTAACCTGTACCATAACCGTACCACTAACCCTAAACTTAACCTGTACTGAAACCCTATTCCTAACCCTAACCCTAACTTGTATCGTAACCCTAACCCTAATCTGTACATAAACCTACCCCAAACCCTATCCCTAAACCTAACCCTAACCTGTACCGTAACCCTAACCCTAACCCTAACCTAACCTGTACCATAACCCTAACACTAATGCTAACCCTAACCCTAACACTAACCTGTAACGTAACCCTAACCCTAACACTAACCCTATCCCTAAATTGTACCGTAACTCTAAACCTAACACTAACTCTAACCATACTCTGTACCGTAACCCTAACCCTAACTCAAACCGTTACCTGAACCGTAACCCGAGCCCTAACTTTAACTCTAATTCTAAACCTAACAGGTACCCTAACCCTAAACCTAACCCTAACCTCTATGGCAAAACTAAACCTAACCCTAACCACTACCATAACCATAACCCTAACCTAACAATAAACAAAATAAAAAACTGTACCTAAACCCTAACCCTAACGCTAACCCTAAACCTAACCATAGCCTCTACCGTAACCGTAATCCTAACACTAAACCTAACCCTAACCCTAACCTGTACCGCAACCCTAAAGCAAACCCTAACCCTGAACCTAACCCTGACACTAAGCCATACAGTAACCCTAAACATAACCCTACCCTAACCCTAAACCTCATACTAACCCGTACCGTAACCATAACCCTAAACCTAACCTTTACCTGAACCGTAACCCTTACCCTAAACACAACCCTAACTGTAAGCCTAAACAACAACTGTACCGCAACCCTAAATGTAACCCTAACAGTAACCCTACCCTAACCGTAACCCATACCTGTACCGTAACACTAAACCTAACCCTAAACCTAACCTGTACTGTAACCCGAACCCTAACCCTAAACCTAAACTTAACCCTAAACTGTACCGTAACCCTAACCCTAACCCTAACCTAAACCTAATGCTATCCTATACCGTAACCCTAACCCTAAACCTAACTGTAACCATAACTTGTACCGTAACCCTAACCCTAACTGTAAAACTAAACTTATCCCTAACCTCAACCGTAACGCAAAAACTAACCCTAAACCTAACCTGTGCCTTAACCGTAACCCTAACCCTAAACCTAACCATCACCTGTACCGTAAACCTAACCCTAAACCTAACCGGTACCTTAACCCTAAACCTAACCATAACAGTAACGCTAACCTTAACCCTAACCTGTACCATAACCCTAACTCTACCCCTAAACCTAACCCTAACCGGTACCGTAACCCTAACTCTACCCCGAAACCTACCTCTAACCTGTACCGTAACCCTAACCCCAAACCTAACCTGTACCGTAACCGTAAAACTAACCCTAACCTTAACTTAAAGCTATCCTATACCATAAGCCTAACCCTAACCGTAACCCTAACCTGTACTGTTACCCTAACCATAACCCTAAACCCAACCCTAACCCTAACCCTAACGTCTACCGTAACCCTAAACCTAACCATAACCATAACCTGTACCGTAACACTAACACTAACCCTAACCCAAAACCTTACCCTAAACCTTACATTAACCCTAACCCTAACCATAACCCTACCAGTAAACGTCTCCCTAACCTGTACCGTATCACTAACCGTAATCCTAACCTCAACCCTAAGCCTAACCCTAACCACTACCGTAACCGTGACCCTAAACCTAACCCTAACTCTTACCTGTACTGTAACCCTAACCCTAACCCTAACCTTAACCCTAACCCTAACCCTAACCCTAACACTAACCCTAACACTTACCTGTACCGTAACCACACCCCTAAACCATAAACCTAACCTGTACCATAACCCTAACCGTAACCCTAACACTAACCCTACCCATAACCCTAACCCACAACTGTACAGCACCCTAACTGTAACCCTTAACCTAACCCTAACCGTAACCCTTACCTGTACCGTAACACTTAGCCTAACCCTAAACCTAACCTGTACCGTCACCCTAAACATAACCCTAACGCTATCCCTAATCCTTACCTGTACTGTAACCCTAACACTAACCCTAACCCTAACCTGTACCGAAACCCCAAACCTAACCTTAAACCTAACTATACACCTAAACTGTACCCTAACCCTAACCCTAAATCTAAACTCTATAGCAAACCTAACCCTAACCCTAACTCTAACCCTAACGTGTATTTTAACACTAACCCTAACCCAAAACCTAACCCTAAACCTAACCTGTAGTGTAACCATAACCGTAACCCTAAACCTAACCCTAACCTGTACCGTAAACCTAACCCTAATCCTAACCTGTACCATAACCCTAAACCTAACCCTATCCGTAAACCTAATGCTAAACTATACCGTAAACCTAACCCTCAACCTAACCGTAACCCTAAATTGTACCATATCCCTAAACCTAACCATAACCCTAACCCTAACCTGTACCATAACCCTACCACTAACCCTAAACATAACCTGTACTGTAACCCTATTCCTAACCCTAACCCTAACCCTAAATTGTATCGTAATCCTAACCCTAATCTGTACCGTAAACCTACCCCAAACCCTATCCCTAAACCTAACCCTAACCTGTACCGTAACCCTAACCCTAAACCTAACCCTAACCATAACCCTAACCTGTACTGTTACCCTAAACCTAACCCTACCCTAAACCTAACCAGTACCGTAACCCTAACCCTAAACCTAACAGTAACCCTAAACTGTATCGTAACCCTAACCCAACCCCTAAACCTAACCTTAACCTATACCGTAACCCTAACCCTAACCCTACCCATAACCTGTCCCATAAACGGACGTAACCCTAACAGTAAACCTAAACGGTACCGTAACCCTAATCCTAACACTAACAGTAACCCTAACCTTAACCCTAACCTGTACCGTAACACTAACCCTACTCCTAAACCTAACCCTAACCTGTACCGTAACACTAACCCTAACCCTAACCTGTACCGTAAAGCTAAACCTAACCCTACCCCTAACCTTAATGCTATCCTATACCGTAAGCCTAACCCTAACCCTAACCTTAACCCTAACCTGTACCGTTACCCTAACTGTAACCCTAAACCCAACCCTAACCTGTACCGTAAACCTAAACCTACACCGAAACCTAACTCTAACCTGTACCGTAACTATAAAACTAACCCTACCCCTAACTTAATGCTATCCTATACCGTAAGCCTAACCCTAACCGTAACCCTAACCTGTACCGTTACCCTAACCATAACCCTACACCCAACCCTAACCCTAACCCTAACCTCTATTGTAAACCTAACCCTAACCATAACCATAACCTGTACCGTAACACTAACGCTAACCCTAAACCAAAACCTTACACTAAACCTTACCTTAACCCTAACCCTAACCATAACGCTACCCGTAAACATATCCCTAACCTGTACCGTATCCCTAACCGTAATCCTAACCTCAACCCTAAGCCTAACCTAACCACTACCATAATCGTGAAACTAAACATAACCCTAACTCTTACCTGTACCGTAACCCTAACCCTAAACCTAACCTTAACCCTAACTCTAACCCTAACCCTAACCCTAACACTAACCATAACCCTAACACTTACCTGTACCGTAACCATACCCCTAAACATAAACCTAGCCTGTACCGTAACCCTAACCGTAACCCTAACACTAACCCTACCCGTAACCCTAACCCACAGCTGTACCGCAACCTTAACTGTAACCCTCACCCTACCCTAACCGTAACCCTTACCTGTACCGTAACACTTAGCCTAACCCTAAACCTAACCTGTACCGTAACCCTAAACATAAACCCAACGCTATCCCTAATCCTTACCTGTACTGTAACCCTAACACTAACCCTAACCCTAACCTGTACCGAAACCCTAAACCTAACCTTAAACCTAACTATACACCTAAACTGTGCCCTAACCTTAACCCTAAATCTAAACTCTATAGCAAACCTAACCATAACACTAACCCTAACCCTAACCTGTACTCTAACACTAACCCTAACCCAAAACCTAACCCTAAACCTAACCTGTAGCGTAACTATAACCGTAACCCTAAACCTAACCCTAACTAGTACCGGAAACCTAACCCTAATCCTAACCTGTACCATAACCCTAAACCTAACCTTATCTGTAATCCTAATGCTACCCTATACCGTAAACCTAACCCTCAACCTAACCATAACCCTAACTTGTACCATATCCCTAAACGTAAACCTAACCCTAACCGTAACCTGTACCGTAACCCTACCACTAACCCTAAACTTAACCTGTACTGTAACCCTATTCCTAACCCTAACCATAACCCTAACTTGTACCGTAACCCTAACCCTAATCTGTACCTTAAACCTACCCCAACCCTAAACCTAACCCTAACCTGTACCGTAACCCTAAGCTAAACCTAACCCTAAGCTAACCTAAAACGTAACCCTAACCCTAAACCTTACCATAACCCTAACTTGTTCTGTAACCCTAACCCTAAACATAGCCATAACCCTAACATTTATGGTACCCTAATCCTAACCCTAACCCTAACCTTAACCCTAACCTGTACCGTAAACCTAACCCTAGCCCTAACCCTAACCTGTACCATAAACCTAAACCTAACCCTAACTCTAAACCTTCTGCTAACCTATACACTAACCCTAACCCTAAACCTAACCGTAACCATAACTTGTACCATAACCCTAACCCCAACCCTAAACCTAATGCTAACCTGTACCGTAACCGTAACCCCAACCCTAACGCTAACCTGTACCGCAACCCTAATCCTAACCCTAAACCTAAACTCTACAGTAACCATAACCCTAACCCTAACCATAACCTGTACCACAACCCTAACCCTAAACCGAACCCTAACCCTTACACTAACCTGTACGATAACCCTACCACTAACCATAACCCTAAACCTGACCCTAACCCTAACGCCAACCCTAACCCTAACCCTAACCTGTACCGTAACCCTAACCCTAACACTAACCCTAACCCTAACCCTAACTTATACCGTAAACCTAACACTAAACCTAACCCTACACTGAACCGTAACCCTAACCCTAACTCTTCCCGTAACCCTAACCCACAACTGTACCGCAACCCTAACCATAACCGTAACCCTAACCGTAACCCTTACCTGTACCGGAACACAAAACCTAACCCTAAACTAACCTGTACCATAACCCTACCCTAAACCTAACCATTACCTTAACCTGTACCAAAACCCTAACCCTAACCCTAACCGGTACAGTAACACTAACCCTAACCCTAACCCAATACCTTACCCTAAAATTTACCTTAACCCTAACCCTAACCCTAACCCTACCCGTAAACGTATCCCTAACCGGTACCGTATCCCTAACCGTAACCCTAACCCCAACCCTAAGCCTAACCCTAACCACTACCGTAACCGTGACCCTAACCCTAACCATAACTCTAACCTGTACGGCAACCCTAACCTTACCCTAACCCTAACCTTAACCCTAACCCTAACCCTAACCCTAACCCTAACCTGTACCGTAAAGCTAAACCTAACCCTACCCCTAACCTTAATGCTATCCTATACCGTAAGCCTAACCCTAACCCTAACCTTAACCCTAACCTGTACCGTTACCCTAACTGTAACCCTAAACCCAACCCTAACCTGTACCGTAAACCTAAACCTACACCGAAACCTAACTCTAACCTGTACCGTAACTATAAAACTAACCCTACCCCTAACTTAATGCTATCCTATACCGTAAGCCTAACCCTAACCGTAACCCTAACCTGTACCGTTACCCTAACCATAACCCTACACCCAACCCTAACCCTAACCCTAACCTCTATTGTAAACCTAACCCTAACCATAACCATAACCTGTACCGTAACACTAACGCTAACCCTAAACCAAAACCTTACACTAAACCTTACCTTAACCCTAACCCTAACCATAACCCTACCGGTAAACGTATCCCTAACCTGTACCGTATCCCTAACCGTAATCCTAACCTCAACCCTAAGGCTAACCCTAACCACTACCATAATCGTGAAACTAAACATAACCCTAACTCTTACCTGTACCGTAACCCTAACCCTAACCCTAACCTTAACCCTAACTCTAACCCTAACCCTAACCCTAACCCTAACACTAACCATAACCCTAACACTTACCTGTACCGTAACCATACCCCTAACCATAAACCTAACCTGTACCGAAACCCCAACTGTAACCCTAACACTAACCCTACTCAGAATTCCTAACTCACAACTGTACTGAAGAATCCCTAACTGTAACCCTAAACGCAACTCCTAACTGTATAAGGTGTCAAGGGGTTATCTAGAGATCCCTTCTTTCTCATTGCTGTGCAAAGAATCAGTTCTTTGTAGTTCCTGGCTTTACTGGGCCACAGTGGCATGAAAAAAAAAAGGGAGTTAGCACACCATGGTTAGGATAAAGGACTTCATCTGGATTTGGAGGACCAACCTAGCTTGTCATCTATGCATTGGGTTTCTGGATCCCCTGCTGTTCTGGAAAGCATCTCTTCTTTGTCCTGGAGTAGTTCCCTTCGTCTCCTACTGATATGTAGTATTTAAGTTAAAATGATTTTGGCTGCAAGTAACATAAACCTAACTAAAAGAGGCTTTATGACAAGAAGTATTTATTAGCTGGCATAACCAGTTCTAGAATTGCTTAATTTAGTGGCTTAGTGACATTAAAGATCCAGGTCTTTCCGTCTTTTTGAGTCATCATCCTCGGAACATTGGCTTGTCTTCTTAGGTTGGTTCCCTTCGTGGTCCCCTGCTATAGTTCCATGTGCAGAAACAACGTCTTCTACTGAAAAACAAAACTTGCTGCTCACAAGTTGGTTTAGAATATTTCCCCAGGATAGAAATTTGCATGCAGGGAGGTTTTTGGCAAGTGCTCTCAGGAAGAGCTACTGGGGAATGACAGGTAGGATTGACCAGAGGGAGAAATCAACCAACATGTAGTTGCAACAGAGGCCTCAGTTGACCCCCACGGGGCACTCTGGAGCTGGCTGGTTCTTAACAGGCTCCCAAGTTGAGGCTAGAGTCCAGGCCTCTAAGCCTCGGCATCAGCCAGTAGCTGGATGTGGACTGACCTTGGTGAGGAGTCATAACCTTAGACAAGACCCTCCTGGAAGCTATGGCAATGAGTGTCTCTGTCCCGAAGAGGAATGTGGGTACTACACCCAACAACATCCACTATACCTATGTCTTTTTGTGAGCACAGCAGACACGTTTCCCAGATGCCCCCATGTCTCCCCCTGGCCAGCATTGTTTCTCACATCCATTTCTAAACCATTTATTGGTCAAGACAATGGAGTTACCATGGTTAATTTTGACTGAAAGAGTTATACTCTAGGGATAGCTTGTGTTTCTCTCGAAGGCTGCAGCTGCTCTGAACAAGGTGAATAAAATTCAGATGTTAGCCAGAAAGATGGAGGGTGGGATGACCATTCAGTGGCAACAGAATCTGGTCCATGTAATTCTGAATATTTCTCTGATCTATTAATGCTGAACACAGTGAAGGGAATCCCAGATGAAAGCTGTCTAGAAATGTCTGCCTCTCTCGGTGCTTACAGCAGAGCATACAAGAAGATGAAGAAGATGAAGGGCTGTCTCCCATGGTCAGCATCAAACTGTGGTTGCAGTGGCAATATGGGAGGAAAGCTTCTTCTTTTCTCCATATAAGCTTTCTTCAAAATGGTTCTTATGGAGGTTGGCTGGTGGTCCCATTGTCCTAGTTCCCATGGAATTCAGATGGCCCTTAGAACATCAGTCAAATCTCTGCTGTGTACAGACATGTTTTGTTCCTCACTATGTCACTCTGCATCATAGTTTGAGGTCCCCCCAGCACAGACTTTGAGACAGAGATTCAAGTACAAGCCATTTATATGGGAGACAGAGGTGGGGAGGTAGGGATATGACATAGGGAAGGGATGGGGAAGGGTTGCCAGATAAAATACAGGATGCCTGTTGAATTTGCCATTTATATAAACAATGAGTGATTTTTAAATATAAGCATGTCCTATGCCATATTTTTCAGATAAATGAGAAAAAATTTTTAGTATGTATCCCAAATAATGCCTAGGGTATACTTACATTAAAAATATATATCAGCTTCATCTGAAATTCAAATTTAACTAGGGGTCTTGTAACTGTGTTGTTGTTGTTGTTAAACCTGACAGCTAGGGTTGGCAGCCCATGTTGGGTGCATGATCAAGCTGCTACAGAGGTGACTGGAGCTTTATCCTACTGGGGACTCTGGGAACCAGTGCAGAACACACATACCCATGTGGCAAGGGATCTGTGGTATTTGTACACGCATTCTAGTAGTCTTTGTTTGGGAGCTAGGGTGGGTGGTGGTCCT